>JAVTVY010051369.1:0-27428 GCA_036873755.1 Hanleya hanleyi | reverse complement strand
ACTGGTTCGCTCGGTGTCAGTATAATGTGACTGAGTGGGGCGTAATGTCTGCCTACGGCATGATATTTCGGTGGCACAGCACTATAAAATGGCAGTATTAGATCTGCTCTGTTACAAGTAGGTACCCCCGCCCCACCCCTCCCCTCCCTTCCCTTCCTTGCCGTGATATAGCTGAAAAAAATGTTGAAAGCGACGTACATACCCTATTCACTCACTCACTCGCTCATACACTCGATATGACCATGAAGAAGGAAATAGTTTTAGGACTATGCCCATTTCTATTATCACCTTGCATTGAATTTGTTAATTCAACTACATTCAGTGAAAATTTTTCAAGATCATCTGCTTACCTGATAGCCACAGAATTGCAAGAGCAGCCATATTTATCATCACGTTCACTACAACGCGATTAAAGCAGTTGAACTATATATTTGAACCTATTTTCATATAACCGAATTTCCTAGTTCGAAGTGTCATGTCAAGGTTCGTCTTGTGAAGAGAACAGTCGCTTTTCGGAATTCAGTTCATAAGCCACTCCTGCCACGAAGTTAATCACGTTCACCCCGTGTTGATCTAAATATGTCGTCCGGTATTGCGCGCATGTAATCTATCTGTTCAAATGGTTACCGCCTGCTTTTTCTGGGACGAATGACACATGCTAGTTCTTGGGGGTATAGCGTATTCTCCCATTTCTCTTCAAAAATTATACTAAATCTCGGGAATTCGAACAAAAATGAGTATCATTCTGCAAATGACCTTCGACAGAAATACAGTGCGATAGAATGGGAATGGAAAGAAATGTAATAGGGTTCGTAGAGTCAATTCTGAAAATGTAGAATTTGATTCTTAGAGTCAAATCTGAAACTAGAGCGAGTCGGTAGATTGAGTAACCGTTACGTCTTCTCCCAAGCCAACGATACAACCCTGAATACATAGTTCCATAGAAAAACTCCATTCATTTGGGAGTCAAAGACCGAAGCGGTTGATAGGTCTCAATGGTGTTAGAAATTCAGGCGTCAGATCCCTCATTCCATCAAGTCGTCCACAAAAGAATTTCCTGCCAATAATCGAAACACGTTTGACGTTCCACAGTTAGCACTAATTCCGAACAATCATAAAATATAAATTTGAGAAAAAAAATTATTGTTAGAGAGAATATGAGTGAGTGAATAGAATTTCAACAATATTTCAGCAAAATCGCGACGAACCAACTAAGCACCACCCAGCCAATTTGCGTTCCTGTTACTCCGAAGAAGAAATCTTTGAAGCAGCATGGAACCAGACGTCCTCCATTCACCCTATACAACACCGAGGACAGCACACAAGACACAGACAGGAACCTAACACGGCGCAATAAAGACAAGTGATACTACAGTGCCAGCCATCACATTATCAAGTTCCTGTTGCTTCTCAGCAATCTGCATTGAAGCAACAGGATCCCGTGCCCACCCAACCACCCGCTTGTTAGAGAGAAACGGTTCATAGTTTCCAATGATGGCAGATGAGGGTTTATTCGTAAAAGGCCTATTGCTGACCATATAATCAAAGACACACCGATGATTAAGCGTTTGAGCCTTATCGACTAGTTTTCTGAACAACAACCTGTACTCTTGTGTATATTTATCTCAATATACTTTGAGCCGTTTCTTACTTTTGGCGTTGCACAACTAGCCAATTTCCATCATATGGGAGTAGTAGAGAAAGCGTATGTTGGACCCTAAAAAAGCGAGCCCATGTACAAATGACGGCCCCCATGTCATGGTGAGTGACCGTATCTTTCGGTTCTCGTCACGTGAACGGAAGTGACCTTTGACCATTGCGCATACGCATAATACCAGATAACATGGTATGCAGGGGTCAAAGGTCAGTTCCGCTAAAGTGACGTTGATTCGACATGAAATAGGAACAACCATTTTTACATGGTGGTCGTCATTTTGAGGGTTAGTGATATGCTTTGAACATGTTAGGAAAAATCGACTCTTAGCGGTCAAAACATGGGGCGATAACTCTTTAAGTAGGACAATACGCATCAATTTACACTTTCACCCGGTTGTATTCCTCCGTGATGACAGAAAGGCTTAGTGACGCCACCTTTCGGAAGTATGTCAATATTCCTCGAACTGAATATATGAACCTTTCAAAAACTTTCAGCCCTTTCAACAACTCTAGAAGAACAAAACAACTTGAGGTTGCTCCGTCAACGCTTTTCTTCTGATGGTTGCACAGTGAAAGACGCACACTGTCTCTTGTCTTCGTATTGATAGATTTAAGGTCATTCTGAATATCTAGATACGTCATGGTGACAAAACAAAATGTGAAGTCCTCCCGTTGCTCGGTTTAGGTGCGTACCTGGTTCTGGACGACGCGGAAGACCTTGTTGGTCCCACTGCCAATGGACTGGCTCTGGAGAACATCGAAGTGCAGGGCTTTGATGATATTATTTATGTCGACGGCTCACTCTTTTACAACTGAACTTGTTATGGGCCCGCTGTCGGAATAATAGGTTGTTGTTGAGAGGGCGATCATGGCATCGTCGGTCCATTCCAGCTTGAAGAGCCCTGGGGTCATTTTGTCAAAGGCGTAATGGTCTATCCGCGGTAACCATCGATCACGTTCGGTTTCATACCGGGCCCGCAGTTCTGGTTTGACCAAGGATTCCCAGTCCGGGTTGAGGACGGGAATTTTAGGTCGAATCGAGCGGGAAGTCGTACAGCATGTGATGTTTGGCCCGCTGGTACACCATGCACCCTTTCTGCAGCGGGAGGTTGTACGTGGCTGAGGTGACTTCGTAGGTGGTGTCGTCAATGAGCTCCACGTGCCGGAACAGGAGTGAATTTATCCGCTTGCGGGCTTTTCTGGTGGTGCAAATCTGTCGACATGAGGGCTCTGGTTGGTCATCGTTTTACCATAGACGCTGTTGCCTCATGGTTTATTTTATTCAGAATCCAACAGGCCTATGGTTCCGTTACAGGTCTAATAATAAATAAACAAATAAATAAATAAATATACATCGTGTACATAAAATACTTCAGGACCGACTTGCTCACTTCTATAAACATATATCTGGAGGTGGGGAGTTAAATAGTAAGATATTGTAATACAACGATAAATTATGATAAAACACTCACCGGTTAAAGAAGTTCTATACAGTCCTCATTCACACAATATAGATTTAACCTTTTGGCAGAAAACACATCTATTGACAAAGATATCAAACAATACGTTTTGGAGACACAGAACTATACAGTCATTTATCTTGAAAAGAAGGATAATTTGCGAACTTTTATTCTGGTCTTTGGTGGCCTAAACGCATTCATTTTTGGAAGAGTTCTATACGGGAAATTATATAATTATGCCCAACATGCTATCGCAGGTCCACCTCCGAGTGGCGCAGCTATGCAGGAGAATGCAGTATTGGGGTATTGAAGAATGCAGTTCTGCAGTATTTCTGTGCGATTCTAAAGGCGGTAATTCAAACATCTTGCAAGTACTGGCCAGATGAATAATCCGTTTTAGAGTGAAGGCATAGGAATTTAACAAACTTTTTGCTTGACATTTTCTATTTTATCAACCAGATACTTTTGCTGAGGTGACCAGATTGCAGAGGCATATTCAAGATTGGAGCGTATCAATGGCACATAAATTGACAAGGGGCCTCAACACGGGAGAGAAATTTACACGTACGCTTTGCTAACAATCGGGCTGAAGTGGTGTTTGAAGCTCGAGACAGATGCTAACGTGACGCCTAGGTCCTTCACAGATAGAGTGCCATTTAATTTGTAGTCAAATGAAATCGTGTCTCGTTTGTTGGTGAAGGATATTATACAGCATTTCACAACATTCAGTTTTGTTACCATATACTACACCAGTAAGCAACACTGTTCAGGTCTCGTTCGCCGTTTTGAACAGTTTAATGTCGTCTGCGTAAATTAACGCTTACATATATATTATCGATCTACAATACAAAGAACAATGAATCAATACGTGATCCCTGGGGTACGCCAGATGTTACTGGTTCCAAGGGGATACTTTGCATTCTGTGTTTCAGAAAATATGTTTCAGAAAATCCATAAAATTTAAATTTATGCAAAAGCAGGAATCGAGGACCTTGCTCAGATCTAGGTAGTTGGAGTTCGGCTGTTGTTTGGAATCGATCAATTATCGCCACGCAGCTGTCGAACCCGGTTGCTGGCGTCGACATCTCTTTGGAGACCGGCGGTGGGCACGGCTCCGCAAAACCCTTGACACAGGCTTCGGGATGAATTCCATCGCTTGGTAGATCTGGGAGACTTCTAGGCCGTAAGGCATGTACCAGCGCAGTAAGGGGGTGTCCAGCAGGATCTTCTTGCCGCGCATACTCCCGATCAGCAAACGCCGGGTTTGTGTCAGCATACGCCCACATGGGGGACGCTGTTGTCTCGCCTCACCTCAGTTTTCTTGAATATGGGTGGCCATTCAGCGAACTTCGCTTTCACGTTGTTGGGATGTGGATATCATATTCTACGAACCTGTGGAGGTATTCTGTCTGAAAAGTGCGTAGATGTCTGTCGTGGTGATGATGGTCGGGTAATCCAACAGACTACGTTACTCACGCTCTCAGAGTTGTGCATAGGGGATTCCTAGATATCGTCGCCGTCCTGATTCACCTCCTGACGTAAGGCGGCAGCGCTCAGTCCACGACCCTCGTTGTAGCGCCCTCCTGTGTGAGCGAACACTCGTGACCGTGCCAGTAGCAGCCGCTGAACAGATTTTTGTTTTGATTGAAATTGTGGTTTACGGGTCGCTTCCCATACGGATTTCGCGACCCATCATCACAATGCGTTTATTTTCACATATTGAATTACATTGCTGATATTACATTAATCGTACTATTGAGTTTGTGCGTATTCATATGATATTTTAACAGACATGTACTATAAACGGATAGTATGTACAAGTGCGCGAGGATTAACGAGTGACGGAGAGAAGATATATACAAAAGTTTATAGTTGAGAGTAGGAATTAAAGTCTATATAAGCGAATACAAATACCTGAAAGCGAAATGGGAAAAATTCTCCGCGCCACTCGGTCACACAATGAACAGATTATTGTATATCAATAACACGACATTCCAACCTCGAGTATCTCTGACACTGTCGAGGTCAATTGACAACCATGGCAATTAGTCACGTCACACGTGGACTCGAACATACACAATTACATCACCAAACAGGACAACCCAGACCATATAAAATTCAATCCCTTGAACATATAGAGAGTAATTGGAGAAATCACCTGAAAATATACACTGACGGCTCCAAAAATACAAATAAAAACACAGGATCTGCATTCGTTATTCCAGTGAACTAGTCTTTATAATCAAGGCCCTCGAATGGGTCCCCCAATACCAGCCGGTTCGCACAGTTATTCTCATCGATTCACTTAGTGGGTTTCTATCAACAGAAACTTCTAAATTCGACAGTGGACCTGACTTCATACACAGAAGTTTATCCAGCATGGGTACCAGCGCATGTAATTATCAGTGGAAATGAAGTCGCCGAAAGGACAGCCTCAGCAAAACTTCACCTTGTGAAATATCAACTCTTTAGCCACCTTTCAATATAAAATGAAAGGACGTTATGTTCGTACACTTCCAAATTCTTTAAAAACAAGTACACAAATAACCCAGAACATCATGTGAGGTAACAAATCCCCCTGAAATAGACGGAGAGATTATTCCCCATACAACACAGAAGAAATTAATTGCTTGCGTCCTGATTATTTATCTAGCTCAGTAATTATTTTTTTATTTTTATTTATATGTTATATTTTTATACTTACCATTTATTGTATGTATGTATGTATGTGTGTATGTGTGTGTGTGTGTGCGAGTGTGTGTGGGTCATGACGCTAGCCATTTCAAGAAATCATTTCCGAATGTCAATAAGCTAGGTCCCCAATTCCAATATTATAAAGAAACCGATTTTTCTCAAATAACCTTAAAGGAGAAGAAAACATGTAACTAATGTATACACTAAATGAAAGATCTATCTCCCCCGTATCCAAAAATGTAAGTAAATATTTTTGCGATTTTTTTCACTCGATCAAATCGGCGTTCAACCTGCGCATCGTTGCCTCTCAAGCGTGCCGTCATTTTGTCTCGTGTCGTCTAAGCGTGTGACCTCACCCGGGCCTCGTCGCTCTATAGTAGGGAAGGCGAAAATATAATGATATTGCATGGAGATATATTACAAACCAAGCCTTTCTAACATTGGAATGATTACAATTTGACAGGAATAGGAACCGAACGTCGTGATATGACTGAAATAGTGTTGAAAGACTAATAAACTCACTCCAATATATTGCATCAGCCTCACTGTGCAAAAGTTCTTCTCTGATGCGTTTGGAGTAAAATCCTGCCGACAATCATGCGCACAATATGTTTTCGGCATTTCTGATTGATTAAAATAGAATCAAGCCCTTGTAATGGCGGCACTTATGAATCTGTCTACAGACTTCAGTTTTTGATGTCTCGATATGAATAGATCGGCGGTAAAAAATCGCAAACAAATATTTGCTTACATTTTTGGATACGAGGGGCATAGATTTTTCGTTCAGTGTATACATTAGTCACATGTTTTCTTCTCCTTTAAATCGAATCTTCTTTTATCCGACCGACAACATCTTTTAAAGTAGCTGCTCGATAAAATGAATCTCTTGGCATCAGAGCACAATTAATCACTTCCGGGTCGGTGCCCACGATCTACTTTGTGTAGAAATTTGAGAGCAGATCTTTGTGGATTTTATTAGGCGGGATTATTCAGCATTTCTGATAAATTTGATATTTCAAATTGCAGATGAGGCTTCAAACTGTACTTCTTGGTGTTGATTTGGCAACATTGGGGCAAAGCCTGGCGGAAGGACACATGAAGAGTGGAGGTGAAAAGGCTCTCTGTTTACAAGCTGAATGACATTCGGTAACACCACTCAGCTGCAAATGGCGGCAAGTTGAAATTTCCATGGTCAACATCTGTCAAGACTTCCACTGATAATGTCCCACAAGGTAAATATTGACATGCCAGGTGGATTTATGCATTGTGATTTTTCTGGATTTTTGCCGATTTTTAACGCTAATACATAACAAGTAACAGAATTAATTGTGCACTGATGCCTGTCACACCACATTTTCACATTTGACCAGAGCACTTTCAATCATCACTGTGGCTATAGTTTTGACTTAATCAGCCCAATTTCTTCCAGGCTCACTCATAAACAACATGCAAATATTGACATTATTCCAAATTCAAGCTATTAAATTTTTAATTAAATTAAATTATTTTTTAAATTAATTTTTAATAATTTTTAATTATTTAAAAAAAAAAAAAAAAAAAAGTGGGGTGAAATTGACATCATCAATGATGATGGATAATATCACTTGTATTCCTACGCCATTTTGGTACAGAATGGAGATCTTTTGGAGAAAATATCAGCAAAAAATGGCTGAGATGTCAGTGCTCGGCTCAAATGGTCAATGCAGAATATGGCAGGGTCCACTCAATACCACTGGCAGATATGGTCAAATAAGCTTTCGAGATCCAAGGGATTATAAATGGAAGAAGAGAAATGCACATAGATTCAATTATATAATCTTTATTCAAAATTTAGACCTCACTTCAAAGCTGGATTGCTCTCATCTGTGTCACAATAACCTATGCATAAATCCACTCCATATCAGCCTGGAACCACATGAAATCAATAATCATCGGATCACCTGTAAAAACTCAGATGTTTGTTCCACACACAAAGAATATGCAAAATGCCTTTTGCATTTGAGACTTTAATGAGGTAAATAAAATGGAGTCATTTTTTTTTCTTTTTTTTTCAGTTTCCATATGTGTGGTCCTTTTTTATAGTCAGTATCTCCTGGATTGCCCTGTTTATATTTCAAATGTTGATAGATTTTAGCTCCTGTTTGCTTGAGTTTTCGCTTTCTCACCACAGGCCTATTTCGATAGCTTTTATGGTACTCTTTTGTGTCAATCTCCATCTGTTTTAAACTTTTTGCAGCTCGAGGTGAGAGAGAGGCTCCCATGCATCCAACTTTGGCTATCATGGAGGTCCCCAACTTATTGTTCATTCTGTGGATGGTTGACGATGCTCGACCAGGAATATTCCTAGAGAAATTGACATTCTTGGGTAAGGATACACTTATAGATCTATTGATGGCTTCACATTTCTGTGTGTCTGTATTCAATCTCAGTTGCATCAGAGCACTTTCACTTAATTTCATTTTCAGAATCTCCTGGAGAATAAATTTGTCATTTTCAGTCATATTCAGATTGGAGATTTTGTGCGTAGCAAGGAACATGGATCGCAGCCACCAACTATTCGAATGACCCCCTCCACAGACCAAAGAGTTTCTCCGACATCTCGAACAATCCCCAGAATAACAGAGAAGTGTGGCCTCCAGCACTCTAGGAAGATGGTTTTTGATTTTCTCTAAGTTGCCACTATGCACTTTCATCAACTCTTTGAATACCATGCTGCATCTGGCTTTTACATCCTGACTCAATACTTGCTGGGCTTTCTTTTTAATTTCTTGTGTCTTTCCATAGAACATATCATCACTAAACTTAGCACTTTTACATTTTCTGAACTGGGATCTCCCTAAATGAGTTGGGTCTGCCAGCCTGGTCACTTTCCACATGGGATGAAGAATTTGCATTCCAGCCTGCATCCCCTTTGCAGATGTTCCATCTCCATCTGTTGTGACATATCTTACCAACATCTCCTGCATACCAATATCACTTCCCATGGCCTTTCCCATCTCAAACTCTGACCATGGCGCATTCACATTGAGAGTTGCAGTGCAATCTTCATGCCCATCTGGGCACTTTACATCCATTCCTTTTCCCCTAAGCCATGCACCAGTCCAACACATGTATCTTCGTATATATGTGTATACATGTATGTGTATATGTGTATGTATATATGTATATTATAATATTGTTGTTTATAAGATATATGTAAGATATATGCCTATATCATTTCAATATTATATATTTCATTTTGGACGCATTTTAAAACTAAAACTAAAACTTCACTATATCTATTGGTACCATCATGTGTTACATGTAAAATCTGACCAGAAACTGTCTCAATTTGCCTTGGACAGGGGTTTCGTCACTCGACTAAACATCATTGTGGCGATAAGCCACACACACTTTCTTTTTTTGCTGTTTTTAATTGTATACAGATGTATATGCAAAGACAATCAGCATCTGACTGTTGTGGTCAGTTTTGTTGATAGTCAACGTTATTATAATTCTGATTGTTTTTGTGTAAATATGTTGATTTATGACCTCTGGGCAAATTTCATTACCATTCTGTGTGCTGTGAAAATAGATTATACGAAATCCAACTGCAAATGCATTAATGAATTATTACGACCAAATTAATGAAGACGTTCCATTCCCTGACCCTTCATCCTTATTTCCTTTCTCTAACGAAGTCGAAATTCCAAATACCACCATACAAGGGACTAACTCACATGGTGAAATTGATCTAAGTTTCCTCAATAACAAATGTTTTAATCCTATAGAATTAAATGATATTGGTCAGTGCAAATCTTTTACAGATGACAACGAATACGAAATCTCACACTGGCAAAAGATTGATGTTCACCAATCTAACTATTATACCGAAAACTCTTTTTTAGAAGAATCCAAATTACTTAATATCCCACATAATAGCGAATCACTATCCTTCTTACACCTACATGCGAGAAGTCTGCGTAAGCACTTCTCTGAAATCACTGGTTTTATATATAACTTACAATTCAATTTCTCTGTCTTAGGATTCTCTGAAAGCTGGTTGGACCCCGCAACAGAAAAATTGTTCGATATTCCCGGATACAAACCATTCCCATCATCGAGAAGTAAACGAAAGGGCGGCGGTCTAATACTCTATATCAAAGACACCATTGAATCGTGCCAAGTGCGTGAGGATATGTCATACTGTGATGACGATGGTGAATTTGAATCTCTCTTCCTCGAAATAGATTTTAACAAAACCAAATATATAGTTGGTATTGTATATAGACCTCCTGGCAAAAATGTAAACATTTTTAATACTCATTTATTAGAAATATTAAGATCATCTCATATTGAAAGAAATAAATGCATTTTAATGGGAGATTTTAATGTTGACCTTTTCAAGACAGATATCCATGCCCCATCGAAAAACTTTCTTGATATTCTAAAATCGAACTATTTTTTCCCTCAAATAACTAAACCCACCAGAGTGAAATCACATTCGGCAACATTAATTGACAACATATTCATTAATTTTCACGAGGATAACCTCCTGTCGGGGATATTCCTAACGGACATTTCCGACCATTTCCCTATATTTCATATACTGCATTCTTCAAGCAACGTAACACCAGATAAGTCAACAGTATCCTACCGTCGAGTTACTCCTGAATTAAAGGATCTCTTTATACATAGGATGAAGAATGTCACATGGGATAATATCGTACACGAGGAAAGAGATGTTAACGTAGCTCTGGATAATTTCCTGACAAATTTTGATTCCGCATATAACGAATGCTTTCCTATAGCTACGTTTGAACCGTCGTCTCATCGCATCATTAGACCTTGGATATCGTATGGCATTCTTACTTCCATTCATGAAAAAAATAGACTTTATCGCGAATACCTTGTAAACAGGGACGAAAATTCTCATAAACTGTACAGAACCTATAGGAATAAATTGAACAAATTTATACGTTATGCCAAAAAGGTTTATTTCGAACAGAAATTTAATGAGTGTAATCAAGATATCAAAGGAACATGGAAAACCCTCAATCAACTCATGAATCGTAAAAAAGACAAATCAATATCTCGATCTTTTACTATCGATGGGAATGAAACTTCGGATACTACGACCATTGCTGATAAATTCAACGAATATTTCAGTACTGTTGCCTGTACCTTAGATTCCAACATTCCTCAAGTTCAACCAGCTTACAGTGAATTTCTTGGCCCTTCTATTGTCGAAAACTTTGGATTTATCTCTACAACTCCTGCTGATATCTGCAGTCTCATTTTGAATTTGAAGTCCGCATCGCCCGGCCTGGATGGTCTTCCTATGTCTTTTGTCAAACTTGTGGCAACTTCTGTTTCTGTTCCCCTTGCTCATCTTATGAACCTGTCTTTTCGTTTTGGTATTGTTCCAGATGCATTTAAATCTGCTAAGGTTACACCCATTTTCAAATCTGGTGAACAATCCCTCTTTTCAAACTATAGGCCAATATCTGTCTTACCGGCTCTCAGTAAAATACTAGAAAAGCTTGCAGTAAATATGATGACCAAGTTTCTTGAAGCGAACAATGTAATTCAGATAATCAGTACGGATTTAGATCAAACCACTCAACTGCTCATGCGGCAATTTCTTTGTATGATAAATTGGTTGCAGCAAAGGACGCGAAACAATTTAGTGCCATAACCTTTCTGGATCTATCAAAAGCCTTTGATACGGTCAACCATGATATTCTCCTCTCTAAGCTACACCATTATGGTTTTCGGGACACGGCCAATAATTGGCTCAGGAGTTATCTATCTAATAGAATACAGCGTGTTTCCTACAATAATATACTTTCATCTCCCATGAATATCACATGTGGGGTACCACAAGGTTCGATTCTTGGCCCCCTCCTCTTTCTCATCTACATTAATGACATAAATAATGCTACAGACCTCCTTCGCATCATCCTATTTGCCGACGACACAAGTGTTGTATATTCCTCTGTAAATCTTGACCATGTCATCAGAATCATGTCACAAGAACTAGATAAACTCCACATATGGTTTTCGGCAAACCGACTATCTCTGAACGTCAAAAAAACCAAACTCATGATTATCAAGCCTAACAAACAACGTCTGCAGCCGCCGCCACATTTAGTTATAGCCGGTGAACAGATTGAAGCCGTCGATTGCTTCAAGTTCCTCGGTGTAGTTTTTAATAGCAAGTTAAATTGGACAAACCATATTGACTATATTTGTAAAAAGGTAGCCAGAAATACAGGAATCATTAACCACATAAAAAACTCCGTAAACAAGAAAACACTCCTTATTCTGTACTACTCCATGATCTTTCCGTACCTATCGTATTGCAACATCCTCTGGGGGAACACTTATACCACTCACCTGAATCCTTTAATATTGCTTCAAAAGCGTATTGTCCGTATCATTACCTTCTCGAATAAACGCGACCATACTCAACCCCTATTTTCAGATCTAAAAATCCTGCCAGTTATAAGCTTGAACTTATATAGTTGCTTAAATCTGGTTCATAAGTTCCTATATCATTTTGAGTTTATTCCTGCTCAGCTCCATGATCACTTTACAAAGTTGTCTGAAGTCCATCATTATCCTACAAGAAATCGCGAGGTGAACTTATACAGACCCTTTTATGTATCTAATTTTTCCTATTATACAGTCAGAGTCACAGGACCTCGGGAATGGAACAAGCTCCCCTCAAGACTTAAAAACATAACATCCTCCTCATTGTTTAAATCAAACCTCAAAGCTTTTTTATTTGAAAATTGATCTATTTTCACTAATTTGCCTTTATTGATTATTCCATTGCCTATTGAATGTTCCACTATCACCAGTTGTCGTTTAGCACTCTGACCAGAGCTATTTCTCATGGGATAGAACAAGCCCATTGGGCTTTATTCCCGCCATAATTAAACCTTCTATGAAGATATGTACTTATTATATTCTTACCTTAATTGGTGAATAAAATTTCATTCATTCATTCATCCGGGCTGGTAAATTTGTTATTAATAAATGTTCGTGAGTCAGTCGTGAATGACCGATTCTACATTGCGTGATCAAAACGTTTCTGACTGCTAAGAGGAGTATAACCTATAGTTTTGTTGAAGCTTGTTGTCAACCTCAGCATACGTTTCGTAACTTGTGTCTAAATTGGAGCGATATGCAATTCTAATTCCGCATAACACGGGGCTAGGGCCGTATGAACCCATGTATTTCAAGATCTTCATAGTGTTCATATGAACAGTTACAATCAAAGCATGACTGATATACATCTTACTCTAGATAACGACTTTACAACGAAAACGATATGAATTAAGAATGCTGATCAGCGATGCGAATTTGATATTTTTGGGACATCATGATGTATTGCCGGCATCATTGAAAACCTTTGACCGCTTCTCTCTTGCAGGAAACTAGCCTAGTTTTATGTATACTATGAATTATTCTTTTAACTTGGTGCTAATACTTTTATATGAATTAGGTCTTTGGATTATGGAAGTGGAAATTCTTTAATGGAAGACGGCTGAATATTGACTGTCGGACTAGATGATTTAAGATTGAAATAGCTTTCTCATATCAGCACAGATACAAGGTCTGGAAACGCTATACGGGACTCTATGATGGTTAACCTTGTCTTCTAGTGCTGCCTTGGCCTTTGCATCAGCATCAGTATTTCCTGCGAGGCAAAATGACTAGGTTGCCAACAAACAATTTTAAACTGCTGTTCAACTCTACGGTCATATAAGTTTAGAATATTCAGGATGGAGAGATGAGTTGTAGATCTAGTCTTGATCGCTTGGACGCATGATAGAGTCATACTTTGTAATTGTGCTGGACCTAATATCTTAGGCTGTCAACAGAGCTTTGGCTTCAGCAGTAAATATAGAACCTTTGTCTGGCAATCGATAGGTTTTGGTGTTGGAACCAAAAATAGTATAGCACACGCCACTCTGTCGCAATCCTTGGAACCATCAGGGTATATATAGCTTGCCGAGACTCATACTTTTATCTCATTAGACCAACTTCTTGCTGATACACAAGTTGGCTTATGTCAGCCTTTTTAAATTACGTAAGTATAATATCTACTTGCGGTTTTGGCTAACCACCAAGGTGGAAAAGGTAAAAGTTTTCTAGGCAAAATCTGATCAAGCCTAATACCAGCTGCAACAAGGTATGATTTAATACGAATTCCAAGGGGTGGAATAAGAGCCGGTTTCTTTGAATATAAATATGCATTTTGAGGCTTACAAATACAGTTATATCCGGGATTTAAACGATTCGACCGCAATTTCGTTACATATTGCAGTGGCAGCTTCACCCATCGGAGCTTCATCGGAGCTTCACCCATCGGAGCTTCATCGGAGCTTCACCCATCGGAGCTTCATCGGAGCTTCACCCATCGGAGCTTCATCGGAGCTTCACCCATCGGAGCTTCACCCATCGGAGCTTCATCGGAGCTTCATCTGCCTCAATATATAAACTTTCTTTCAGTGATGTTATGAACGTTCCGAGACAAAACCTTAACCTTAATCCCTGATGTAGAATTGAATCTAAAAGGGCCAAGTTGGACTTGCAAGCGCCATTGTAAAACATTGAGCCAAGATCAAGTTTAGAACGATATAGATTTCAAGCGTCTGGTCCGTCATTCATAATTCAGCCGTCGTCCATTAGAGAATATCCGCGTCCATAATCCAAAGACCTATTCCATATTCCAATTCAAAAAGACAATCATAGTATACATAGACATAGGCTTGTTTCCTGCAAGAGAGAAGCGGTCAACAGTTTTCACTGATGCCGGCAAGGCATCATGATGTTCCAAAAATATCAAATCCGTATCGCTGATAAGTATTCTTAATCCATAATATTCATTGTAAAGTCGTCATCTAAAGAATGATGTATCTCGGTCAGATGAAGAAGTGTTTTTTCATCTCCTCCCCACTTATATCTACCCTCTTATATCCACCTTCAACAAATCACGAGCTTTTGTGCATTTAGCTTTAAGACATTTTATATGAGATAAAACGTTAGTCGTTGATCAAACAACATCTCTAGGAATTTAACTCCTTTTACTACCTTCATCTTAGATCCATCGTATGAGTTCTGGATCCTTATGAGGTTTATACTTGCTGCAAAATAGTCCACAATTTGTCTTAGCCTTGAAGAACGTGAAGCCGTGAAGTCTGGATCAAAGCTGCAACGTTCTCTAAATGTTGTGCATACCTTGCATACACGATATGTTGAAATCATCTACAAAAAGTGAACCGTCAATGGATTTATTCAAAACTTCGGCTAAGCGGTATGATCTCGATATTAAACAGAGTATTTGACAAAATGCTGCGCTGTGGCACAACCTGTTCTTGATCGAAACGATCAGACATGCAAACTTGGAACTGTCTGTTGTTTAAAAACTTTGATGCAAAATGGTTAACGACCTCTTAATCTCATAGTATGAAAGTCTCTGAAAATCCCATATTTCCAGGTAGTATCATAAGTTTTTTCTACATAAAAAAAGATAGAAACTACATGCTCATTCTTGGCGAAAGCATTCTTGACATAAGACTCTAATCCAACAAAATAATCAATAGTACTTTTATTTTCAGGGGACGCAGCTTGGATACCTGCAAGTTTTTTTTCGATCCCAAACAAGGCGATCATTAGTCATACGTTAGTAGTAGTATACATGCAAAAAAGGTTCCATTGACCTCTTTGCACTTAAACTTGAGGGATAACTCTTAATTTCCGTGGAGCGTCCGACAGGGGGCGCCACCAGCTCAAGGTTATAGATTGCATCAGCATTGGCTGTGTGCCAAATTTTGACCACTACAGTTCCGGAAACCTTTGACATTGTATTCCTCCGCGGTGATACGGTCTAGCGATGATGCGGTCGCTGGGAAAAAAGCTTCCGCGGAGAAAAAGTAGTCCCCAGACTTCAAATACGCTGCATGGTCCAATTGGGTCGAGTGAGGTATCCATGTGAAGCTTTCATAAAGGGGCATCCGATAGGCTGGGTGTGGGTTGAAATAGCGTCATTCTGCGCATGCGCGGTGGACAAAGGGTATTGAAATAGACGTTTTGGGGCCTAGGGGAGCCCCTAATGTTCCGACTGGGTCGAGTGAGGTATCAGTGTGAAGCCTATGTGAGAGGGCATCTGATGGGTTGGGTGTGGGGTTGAAATATCGTCATTCTGCGCATGCACGGTAGAACAAGGGTATGGAAATAGACGTTTTGGAATCTAGGGGAGCCACTATTGGTCCGATTGGGTCGAGTGAGGTATCATTGTGAAACCTATGTGAGGGGGCATCCGATGGGCTGGGTGTGGGTTTGAAATATCGGCATTCTGCGCATGCGCAGTAGACCAAGGGTATGGAAATAGACGTTTTCGGGTCTTTGTGGGCCACTTGGGGTCCTATGGAGTCGAGTGACGTATCAATGCGAAGCACACATGAGGGGGCATCCGCCTGGACTAATGCCTCGGCCGTTGTCACCATTCTGCGCATGCGCAGACAGGGAATTGTGGGAAAAGCATATGGAAATAGACGTTTTGGGATCTAGGGGAGCCCCTAATGGGCCGATGGAGTCGTATGAGGTATCAATGTGAAGCCTATGTGAGAGGGCATCTGACTGGACTAGTGGCTCGGGCGTTGTCACCATTCTGCGCATGCGCAGACAGGGAATTGTGGGAAAAGGGTATGGAAATAGACGTTTTGGGGTCGACATGGGCCACTGTGGGTCCTATGGAGTCGTATGAGGTATCCATGTGAAGCATTCGTGAAGGCGCATCCGATGGGGTGGGTGACACGTGGAACTGCATGCGCAGTAGACCAAGGGTATGAAAATGGACGTTTTGGGATTTAGGGGAGCCCCTAGTGGGCCGATTGGGTCGAGTGAGGTATCCATGTGAAGCCTGTGTGAGGGAGCATCCGCCTGGACTAGCGTCTGGTCCGTGTTTGACATTATGCGCATGCGCAGACAGAGAATTGTGGGAAAAGGGTATGGAAATAGACGTTTTCGGGTCTAGGTTGTCTACTATGGGTCCGATGGAGTCGTATGAGGTCTTATTTCGAAGCTCTCGTGAAGGAGCACCCGTCTGGACGCCTGGTTTGTCCAAGAGCCCAAGAGTGTTCAAGAGTCTGCGCATGCGCAGTCTGGTCGTAGTATAGAAATATACACATGAGCGTGTGTTTGGGGTACTCAACCCCTATGGGTCCATGATTGTGGTTTGGTTGTGTGGGTTCCGCGCAAGTGGGTGTGACGTCACTTCAGGTTTCACTAATACTACCTCCGAACACAGAAGAGTTCCAATTTTTTCTTTAGAACGTATGCATGTACTTTCAACATCCGGGTTTTCCACCGCCTGTATGGAATGCATGTATCCCGTAGAGCTACGTATAGGCGCGCATGTGTGACAGGGTCTATAAAACACGGCCCTATGGATCCCACACCTCCATTCCTATTGTTGCAGAGCCATGACGGAGACCTATCCCTATGGGACTCATATTTTACAGCACGCGACCGTGGTTAATTCACCGACGGGTTACCGAGCAGTGGTTCGATCCATGTTAGCAGATGGCAACGACAACGAGGGGCGACGCCAGATCCTGAAAGAGTTCACAGAAGCGGTCCTCGACAGAGTGGACTCGATGGAGGGGTGTGCTATCACTCACCACTACTGGACTATGACAGTCATCCCTGATGCCCGGGCTATGGACCACGAGCGCTCACGCCGGAACCAGCGACGGCTCGTTGGCCTCGTCATGGTTTTTGCCCTATTGACCCTGACGCTGTGGCAATGACAACGATAGAAAAGAACGGCTCTTTAGAGTCTCCACGGATGCGCTTATGTGCAACGGATATATACGAGGGTCAGTCACAGCGTGCGTCATTCACCGTTCGTCATTGGGTCAACCATGTCACCGAAAGACCTCACCATAAATACGAGAGACAGTCAAAGTATGTGTCATTCACCGTTCGTCATTGGGTCAACCATGTCACCAGTACTACGAGCCATCCTTCCCCTAACACCCCAGGTGGGGTTACACGTCTATGAAGATAAAGTCACCATCGTTGAAGACCGTGGAGATGTTTGCTGGTCGCGCGCTGAGACCGTATCGAATACGGTTACGCTACACCGGGACGGCTCGACCAAATTTAAACAGGTGTTGAGCGGTGAGCTCGACGGAAACCTCAGACCTCGATCTGTTGACAGCCTTCGAGAAAGTGGTGCCTATTGTGGACCAGCTGGTTACACCGGACGAGCGGTCAGCTGATCAGTTGGGGTGAGCTCGTGCCCTGAGTGAAGCGGCAGCAGAACCCAACGAACAAATGACCAAACCTAGCAATGAACCAGACGACGATGCCATTGATTATCCGGCTACACTCAGTCAGCCCAGTGACAATTGCACCATACAACGCAGGCCGGTACGGCATCGGAACCCAAATGAAAGCAGCCAGAAAGGAACTGTGACCCCAGCGCCAGATATTCACAGATAATATGGGGTGTACGTTTCATGTGGCAAGCCCATAATGCACCATGTTCTGACGTCATAAACTTTTCTTCCCTATAAGTACGAGAGACCGTCAAATCTGGTACCATTCACGCACTAACCATGACGGAGCATATAATACGGGCGTTTCTCAGCTTGACACCCGAGGTCTTCCTGCAGGTCTATGCGGATACGGTCGATATCACGGAGGAGGTGGGGGACATCTGAGATGTGGACCCTACACAACCGTGCCCGGCGCACATTCGTCTGTCCCGGGCGGGCTGGATCAAATTAAAACGGGTGTTGTCTGGTGAACTGGCCGGCGACCTCATCCACTTGTGTCACGATGTGTACGTCCGACGCGGCCCCTTCTTTGCTCAGTTGGCTCGACTAGATGGTGGTACAGTGCATTTTACCCTTCACCCAGTTCTATGATCTGCATTGGAAGATGCCGTGGCAGATGTGGATCCAGTGCTTATCAAGTGGTCATCAGACGAGTTGGACTGGTCATTTACCATGGACAATGTGAATCCCAATGAACAAATTTCTACCAATGATGCAGACGACGACGAAGCCATTGATTATCCGGCTAGACTCAGTCAACCTAGGATATATACAACGGTGGTAGAACCCGAACATCAGACTTCGTTATAAATAAACCATGCTCGCCGGGTCCATTATCATTTTGTTACCATGAAGCGCTGGGAGAAGGTGTTGGATAACTTACACTACAGTCCCGACAGTCCAGCGGCCTATAGTGCATTGTCGGCTCTCTATCGAGCGGCCAAAACCCAGGGGATACATCGGGCCCAAGTCCGAGATTGGTTAAAAAAACAAGACACCTATACCTTACATCGAGCTGCTCGCCACCATTTTCCACGAAGCCGGGTCATCGTGGGAGGACTAGATGCCCAATGGCAAGCGGATTTGGTCGATATGAGCGCATTTGCCAAACACAATGATGGGAATCGGTATGTCTTGACGTGCATCGATATCCTGTCAAAGTATGCGTGGGTGGTACCCATCCGGACGAAAACGGGGGCGAATCTCATAGCGGCGTTCAAGGACATCTTCAAGACCGGGCGCAAACCCTTGTATTTGCAAACCGACGAAGGCACGGAATTCCTCAACAGACCGTTCCAAGCCTTTCCCAAGAAACAGAAGATCTTCTTCTTTCACACCTACAACGAGACCAAGGCTTCCGTGGTGGAAAGGTTCAACAGGACATTCAGAGGCCGCATGTATAAATATTTCACCTATAAGAATACAAGACGGTACATCGATGTTCTCCCGAAACTTCTGAGTGGTTACAATCGAGCCTATCACCGGCGTATACAGAGAGCCCCCATTACCGTGACCCAACGCAATGAAGCCCAAGTCCGGCGTGTCTTGTACCCCATACAATCGCAGCGTGTGCCGAAGAAGGAGTTCAAGGTCGGGGACCCTGTACGGATCAGTAAAGTCAAGGGCAAGTTCGAGAAAAGTTACTTGCCCAACTGGAGCGATGAGCACTTCCTGATTAAACGGCGCCTACCCCGACAGCGGCGAGTCTATGAACTGGAAGATCTTCAAGGGGAACCGTTGCTAGGGACGTTTTACGAGCTCGAATTACAACCTGTCGTGAAAACAAAGCAAGACTACTACACGGTGGAACGCATCATAAAAACCGAACGTCGACGAGGCATCCAATTTTATTTCGTCAAATGGCAAGGCTGGCCCAGTTCCTTCAATTGGTGGATCGCGGCCAACCAGGTGAAACGACTATAAAACCAGACACCACCGTCATCATCCTTCATTTTACGTTCGACCATGAACACAGTGCAATCGTCTCTGAACACAGCGTCCCCCAAAACGCGCAAAGCACAAGTGGGCTTTGTAGTGATATTGCTAACCCTGCTGAGTGTGTTGTACGGAGGTGTGTTTTACGACGTAGCCTATCTCAGCACTCTACTCATCCCACCAAATTACAAGCGTCTAGTCCGTCATCAACAATCCAGTCGTCGTCCAGTAGAGAATATCCGCGTCCATAATCCAAAGACCTATTCCATTTTCCATATAACAGTATTAGCACCAAATTCAAAAAGACAATCATAGTATACATAAACATAGGCTTGTTTCCTGCAAGAGAGAAGCGGTCAACGGTTTTCAATGATGCCGGCAAGACATCATGATGTTCCAAAAATATCAAATCCGTATCGCTGATCAGTATTCTGAATCCATAATATTCGTTATAGAGTCGTATTCTAAAAAAAGATGTATCTCAGTCACGCTTTGATTGTGACTGTTCATATGAGTATTATGAGGATCTTGAAGTACATGGGTTCATACGGCCCCTAGCCCCGGGTTAAGCGGAATTAGATACAAGTTACGAAACGTAGCGCCATAGATCTTGCACGCTACGTTCGTATTTTGCTATCAGCATGCGATATGTATCGCCAAATTTGAGAAACCTTGAGTGTAGGCGCTTGGTGGAACAGCCCTGTTTTTTAAGTTTCTGCACCAATGTTTTGTGACGTTGATTAAAATCGTCACATTTAACACAGGATCTAGCAAATGCTACTAAGCGAGATATGTATACGCCATATGCAGGTCCCACTGGAATATTACTGTCCAGAAAGGGAAAGACACAACCACCAGCCGCCAGTCAAACCAGTCTACAGATAGCACCAGTCAACCCCGTGACCGAAACGAGCCCAGTCATCACCACCACATCACGTGTACAGGCTACACCGAGTATAGAGTCAACACCTACACCAAGTGCACCCACTACGTCTGAGAATCCACCGGATTTCATCACTCACAGTGAACGCCCATCGACAACGGTACCAAAGCTCGACGCATCGACGACCGCAGTTCACTCGTACCAAATTTACAAGAGTGGGTTACCACGACAGCGGATACACCTCCAACCATGGATCCCCGGTGGCAACATCCCTTTTACCTGCGTCATCGCAGGACCGATGGGTTCCGGCAAAACGCACTTCGTCAGGAAGCTCCTCGAACACACCGACAGCATGATTACTCCACCCATTGCCCGAGTCGTATGGTGTTACGGAGAATGGCAGGCGGCGTACGCAGCAATGCCCCACATCACGTTCGTGGAAGGGCTACCCAACCTGGTCGATTTGGAACCGGACATCTTGGTGGTTCTGGATGATCTCATGGCGGAGACGGATGCGCGGGTCACCCAACTCTTTACCAAAGGCAGACATCATCGACGTCTCAGCATCATCTACATTGCGCAGAATCTGTTCAGTAAAACATCGGAACATCAGCTTAAATGCCCACTATCTGGTGGTCTTCAAAAACCCGAGAGATACCACTCAAGTGCTGCACCTGGCGAGACAGATGTACCCTGGACGCACTGCGTTTGCGTTGGAAGCCTTTAAAGATGCGACAACCCCTCAGTACGGGTATATGCTCTTCGACCTGAAGCAAGCCACCCCCGACCACCTTCGACTACGGACCGGTATCTTTCCCGGAGAGACCCACCACGTGTACATGCAAAAATAATGTAAACACACCCACAGTGGTTCCCCCGCAGCTGGGGTGTGTGTTTGATGTTGGGGATAATAAAAGAATTAATACCACATCATGGTTGACTTTTGTCTCTGTTCAATATTCACGATGTAGGTAGATAAAAAGGGCTGGGTTGTGGGTTCTAGCATCAGTTGTACATGATGTCTGCTCGAGTACGGAAGCATGCTCCGACGCTCCGTGTATTGAAGACGGCCCCACCCGAGTTGGTTCGAACCATTGTACGCGGCGCAGACCCTGCTCTCGTGTGCTGTCTGTGTGAGATTGGACTCAATATCTTAAAAGGCAACGTACCACTGACTCCGGCTCAGAAGTCGAAGTTGGCCAAGCATAAGACAGGTCTGCGAACCTTAGTCCAGAAGCGAGTCTCTCAAACACACAAGAAAAAGGTGCTACAGCAAGGCGGCTTTCTCGGGGCCATTTTAGCACCGTTGGCGGCTTCCGTGTTGGGTCCAGTATTGGGTGGACTGTTCGGCCGAAAATGAACCACACGAAAAAAATATTCCTCGTCGAACCGCGGCTCCTTCAAAACCTCCAATCACCGTACCCCGTACGCTCTACGGTGAAGACGATCAACACACTCGATGAAGAGATGCGTCAGATCTTACAATGACCGGGGTTAAGCGACAGTGAGAAAGTACAACAGTACAATGAAACGCTTCAGCGGTACATGACGTTCATAGACCAATACAAAACCCTCTCTATCCCAGCAGCAGCACCACCACCACCAACCTCAGCACCGCCCCAAGAGCCGCCATTACCAGGGATACCACCCACAGCCCCACGGTGGGTCGAAGACGAAGTCCTGAAGAGTGTTCCTGCATCGTTCAAGAAACAAGCTGGCCTGGTATTACAACGGATGAAACAGAATCCTAACATGACTTGGAATGATAAAGGTGAACTCCTGGTACAGAATCAGGTGGTCCCCGGTACCCACATGACGGATTTAGTGAATGACCTGATGCGTCAACGCAGGTCACACACGAATCCTCGAGGATGGGAGGTCTTCGCTCAAGGCTTGAGAGACATGCATGTACCACAGGAATTGGTGGGGAACCCCGAGCGCTGGGCCTGGATGCAGCGTGAATCGCCGATGCACGCACAACGACAGACTCCACAACCTTCTCGGGAAACCGAGTGGGGACCGGAGTCTCCCCCCAAAACACCACCACGCTGGGCACCTACTTTTTCACCACGCCACCCCCTGCAACCACCAAGATCTAAGTCACCGCGACCATCACGATGATTAGCGCCCAAGGGCTGGGAGAAGTATTAAACCCAGCAGCAGCAGCAGGAAAGCTCAGTCGTCATGTTTTACCTCATCCTACCCAGTAACAGCTCGGTTGATGTGTTTCCTGACAACACCTTGACCAAGTACGTGACCCAGTTACCGCAACCGTTGCATTTACCTGGACGCTGGGAATGTGGACTCGTGGATATCCAATACCCTTTCTCGTCGTCCAACGTGCGAGGCGGTGAAGTGTGGTACGAAGTGACCTACGAAGGACAAGAAACCCGATTCACCCTACCCGAAGGCCAATACGATATTCCCAAGGAGTTCATGGGTGGGCTGAGAAGTCTGATGCATTATAAGTCTCTATGGGACGTCACGAATACTTCACAACCCATAGAAACTTTCCCCTTCAAAAATCATGTGGACTTCGATTACAACGCACACAACGACAAGGCCTGTCTCACTCTCAGCCCAACGTGAGTGTCGAAATCAGTCCTATCCTACAGCAAATGCTGGGTTTCGATCTACAGGGGTACGCTGGCCCCACCGGCGAAACAGGCCACATCCCGATGGACATGCGTGGTGGTATGTATGGCCTGTACATCTACTCAGACGTGGTCGATGCACACATTGTCGAAGACAGCAAGCAGCTACTACGCATCTGCCCGGTGAAAGGCAAGTATGGAGCTCAAGTCACCCACAGTTTCAGGCACATCGTTTATCTACCGGTCAGTCAGACCGATATTAGCTCCATCATCATCGATATAAGAGACGACACCGGTCAACCGATCGTATTCGAGCGTGGGAAAGTGGTGCTGACACTTCATTTCCGTCAAGTCCGAGCGGTTCACTTTGCATAATGAAGGTGCCTTACGAGTGTGATGCACGCAGCTATATGGGCTATTATGCCCAACAGGCCGGGGGTAGCTTTCCGGTTTTTGCAGGTACACGCATGCAACGAGACCACGCACCAGTCGACGACCGACCCAGCGACGACGCACATCGAAGACCCAGGATATCTTTTCTTAAACATGGCTGTCATCTACGCCGAGTCGTGTCCTTCTACCAACAGTGAATTTGATTTATGGATCGTCCCACCTACTCAGACCAGTGCCGAAGAGGGTCAATGGGTGGAACATCTCCCTCTTTCCAGTATTACAGCCACAGGCCCCATTGAATTCACCATCACCAACGCAGCTACGACCGACCTGGATTTAGCTCATACGTACCTATATGTGAAAGCTAAAATCACCAATAAAGATGGGTCTGTCCTCAAAGCAGATGCACCCGTGGGTCCAGTGAATCTCTGGCTTCATTCGCTATTCCAGCAAGTGAATATAGCCCTCAGTGATAAACTGGTGAGCGCCTCAACAAACACGTACCCGTATCGAGCCTACATCGAGCCACTGTTATCCTACGGACGTGACGCTAAAAAGTCGTATTTGACAGCCCCGTTGTTCTACCGAGATACCCCAGGCAAGATGGAAGCGAGTCCTGATAATGACGGCTATACGGAGAGAGTGGATTTCGCAGCAGAGAGTCAATCGGTCGATATGATGAGATGTCTGCATGCGGACTTATTCATGCAGGACCGATACCTCTTGAATGGAATACGACTAGTGCGCGCAACGCCAAGATCTATGGCGCTACGTTTCGTAACTTGTGTCTAATTCCGCTTAACCCGGGGCTAGGGGCCGTATGAACCCATGTACTTCAAGATCCTCATGGTACTCATATGAACAGTCACAATCAAAGCGTGACTGAGATACATCCTTTTTTAGATGACGACTCTATAACGAATATTATGGATTAAGAATACTGATCAGCGATACGGATTTGATATTTTTGGAACATCATGATGTCTTGCCGGCATCATTGAAAACTGTTGACCGCTTCTCTCTTGCAGGAAACAAGCCTATGTTTATGTATACTATGATTGTCTTTTTGAATTTGGTGCTAATACTGTTATATGGAAAATGGAATAGGTCTTTGGATTATGGACGCGGATATTCTCTAATGGAGGACGGCTGGATTATGAATGACGGACTAGACGCTTGTAATTGAGTGAGGACCTCGAGTATAACATTGTCATCCAAGAGGCCAGTCTGTTTGTACGCAAAGTGAAACCGAGCCCAGGTGTACAGTTGGGGCACATCAGAGCCTTGGAGAAAAAACCAACCCAGTACCCGATTCGACGAGTTCAGACCAAGGTCTTTTCCGTCCCTAAAGGGAATATGATTGTCAATCAAGAAAACCTGTTCCTGGGGGATTTGCCCAAGCGTTTAACCCTAGCCTGTGTGGGGAACGTCAGTTATAATGGGACTCTCTCGAGGAATCCATTCAACCTAAAAGCGTTCAACATCAATTTCGTGGCCCTGCATGTGGATGGCCAACAGGTACCGGCACGGCCTTTACAACCTAACTTCGGAACGGCCAATTACATCCGGAGCTATCTGAACCTCTTCACAGCAACTGGCCAAATCAACCAAGACGAGGGAAATATGATCAGTAGAGACGATTTCGACAAAGGATACACATTGTTCTGTTTCGATCTGACTCCCACCTTAGACAACGATCATCAACTGAGTCTCGTCAAGAAAGGCAACTTACGCTTGGAACTGCATTTCGGGACACCTTTACCGAAAACCATCAACGTGATTTGCTACGCTGAGTTTGACAACATTATTCAAATCGATAAAAGCCGTATCGTCCTGTGTGACGTTGCCACCTAACATGGATACAGACCAGATACGCACCGTGCTGGAGAATGATCCAGGGACACGCATGGTCTTTAAAGGAGTGTTCGCCCGAGACGTGTTCCGATTAGACCGTGTGTATCCTGCTGCATACGTTCTGAATACAGACCCGATGGATCGTCCCGGTCAACACTGGGTGCCCGTGTACTTGACAGAAGAGCAGGGCGAATACTTTGACCCGTATGGCCTACCACCCCTCAGGGGCGTCGGAAGCAAATCAAAAGTGGTGCGGCCACAATCATAGCACATTAGGCGAGGGTCCAGGGGCCGCCTAGGCCCCGGAAGCCCCTGGGATCTAGATGGCCGGAGACATGTTCTGAGCGATTTCTGGTGAAGAAAATCACTCTGAATTGAAGTGTATTTTTAGTTCTATCCCAACAGTTTTACCAGGAAAACCCAATTGATGGTGGTTTTCTGGATGCTGAAGTACCGTAACCAAGACACATTGCGTAGACGTAACCGATATAATTCTTATGGGCAATGGGGTGTTGATAAATTCATTGCAGAAGTAACGCCATCTACATTCATAATTTAGCTAGCTATACTTCTGCAATAATAAAGCTGCCTCTCGTAATTTTTATAACTGGCCATGGCTGCTAACAGTAAATTACCGCACGGACAAGGGACGCAAAAAGAAAGAAAAAATGTGAGAAAACCCCTCTACCCCGTCCGTCATCACAGTTACTTGCAGGGAATTCCTTGAAGAACGAAGTACTTGCGGCAGAATTATGAGGACGGGGAGCTAACGCCCCTACTAGACCACTCGCCCCACTTCCCATTTCCAGCACTCCGCCGGGTCTGCGAGAGAGTGAAGGACCAATTCGCGAAAGAGCAAAGCGACCAAGCAGGGGAAGAGCCTGAGAGGGTGGTACCCCCTCGAAGCCTTAGCGCTTTTTATATAAAAAAAAACGCCATTTGTGTTCAGGTGATATACAACAAAATATGTGTTCATGTGATGCAACTTACAAGGCGCTATTGAGCTTCTCTTTTAACCATATCTCGTTAGGCCGTATATTGTTAGAAATAAAAGGTCAGGTACGGACCTGTAAAGGTATAGCACGCAGCCAGAAACAACCTATAGCGTGTAGGCCTATGACATACGAAAAACGGAATTCGTATGAAGAAAATTAATTTGTTTCGTTGATAAAATACCGTGAACACCAAACCGACATCATGCATACGAACGTACACGTTACTTTCCACGCACGATCGAAATTGTCCCGAGAGGGCTAGCCGGTGCTCGGAGCCGCTAACGAATTCAATGACGCTTGGACCGATCAGAGTCTTATTCAACTTGGAAGCTGTCAAAACTGCTTGCATTTCTAGTTTGTTTTTGTTTTTTGTTTTCTTCTTTCTTTCTTCTCCTTTTTTTTCTTTTTTTTTTGACTGTCTTTCTTTCTTTCCTATTTTTTATTTAATTTTTGCTCAAAAGTGGTACGGCCATGGCCGTACCTGCCGTACCGCTTCCGACGCCCTTGCCCCTCCATCCCGATTTAACAGACTACATGGATCAAGGCACAGAGACGTGGTGCTGGAATACCAAAACGTTGCAAAGCCTGACCAGTAGTGTGTGCGGACAATATTGCTTGTTTTACCT
>JAVTVY010051368.1:0-26390 GCA_036873755.1 Hanleya hanleyi | reverse complement strand
TGTAGTTGGATACCCTGGAGGGTAGATAATTTTTTTAACAAGTCTAAATTGTCTATCGATTATATGTTAGGATACCCTTTAAGTAGGCTTAGTTTCTATGTACTTTGATGTGATAACTCAAAAGATAAGCTGACTAATGAGAACATTAATTGTTGAACATTTGGAGCAGATCACTGCTGGAATCCTTATGGCAGTGAACTTTGGGTAGGCATGGTAGATAGGATCAAACACAGACTTTTAGATTACGATACGATATGATATTTTATTATGATCATATTTGCATTGTACATAGACCAAGGGGAGATTATTCCCAATATGTGGAACAATATATAGAATCAAACTGGAATAAACCTGTTTTAAACTTATCGATTACTACTAATGGCTGTAGTCAACTAGTATTTAATTACTATAATTTCTAATGTGTATTAAATATAATGTTACTTAATGTTATTATATAAGAAATAAATGGCCTGCTACTAATTTACTTAAACTTTAATGTAAAGTTAACCTTGATTTAATGACAATGACATTCAGTACAGAAAGTTATATTAAAGACATATTTGCAAATATAATACATTGGTCTGTTTATGTAAAAGACTTGCTTATAATTCAAAAAACCCAATTAAGAACAAATGACACACCCCACCACACTAACATTTTAGCGTGACGAGGTAGATGATCTATTCAAAATCAGATTTTTATAGTTATATAATTATGACGACTGGCAAGGGATCTGCAGGACAATAGTTTTGCACAGTGTAACCTCACTATAACGATTTTATTGGGCGACCAAATTTAAACCACCTTATAGATTTTCAGCCTTATTAGAGGGATGAAATTATATGATTTTATGAATTTGGGAGACACCATAGCACCAACCTTATACCAGGATCTGCGCTATAGAGAGGCACATTATATTGAGGCTAGACTGTATTTGGCGATGGTTGATGATGAAAGGTTCTCACAAGTTAGAAAGAATTTTTTTTTTTTCCTGATTGTTCATGGATTGAAACTCAGGATGAATGGAGGACAGTTGTAGGGAAAACGTTTCGCGGGTTTAAAGAGACTTGATGGGCGAATACACAAAACGTGTTCCTCGTCTTCAACTACATTAAGATCACACAACTCACATAATCTATTCTATTAATGGCCCTAGAAGCTCTCTATACAACAAGACGATGTACTGTGATTTGAGAATTAATTAAACATAATGTTTTCCTGGGTGGCAAGAAAATAGGGACAGGTGGTGGTTATGTTTAATGAGACGTGCAATGATTCTGATAAACCATCATATCATCTCTAAAACTGTGAACGTATTTGTCATTCATTCCCAGGTTCCAGAACTGAAGAACTAACAGGAAGCTAAAACTACGATAACAGGGTTGCTGTGGGGACGAGCAGGTTGTGGGGTCGAACCGGCAGTTAGTAAACAACACCAGGCACAAACAGGCAGTTTTTAAACAACGACACCAGGATTACTTGGGGAACGAACAGGCAGTTAGTAAACGCCGCCAGGGTAACTGCGGGGACGCAGTTAGTAAACAAGGACACCAACGCTAGGGTTAGTGTGGGACGAATAGGCAATTAGTAAACAACGAAACTAGGGTTGCTAGGGACGAACAGGCAGTTAGTCAACGACGAGACCAGGGAGTAAGTAGCGCGAAAGAGACTTAATGAGGTGTCTCCATTGTTGGATAGACTTTATAGAATTAAAAATTGCCATAAAACAGTAAGTCCATACTGAATTCAGGCAGCTAATTTTGTCCTTAACATGGCAGACAGCGAGAGTATCTCGGATTATGGAGCATTTATTAAGATGGAACTTTCTGATGGTAGTCTGCCAGACGGTCGACTATATATGGCCAAACACGAATACAGTCTGGTCGTAGAGAATGGAGGTGGTACTAACAGATCCACCTGTGACTCTAGTGTTGTAAATTGCCGAAATGAAGTTGAAAGTAAAACCGACGCAGTCCCTCTCTTCGATGATCTACGTACACATATCAAGAAAGAGCCGAGTGATGACCCCGAGTATGGTGGCTTCGGTACTAATAACTTTCATCTTCAAAGTAGACTTACCCAAGAATCCGGAAGTAGTGAAGCAGAAGCATTGCCTTTCCTTGGCGAAAATTGGTCTAATCTAATGCAGGGACACAATGAGCCAACGACCGATGAGCAACACATAGGCGATATGGCTCGTGACAATGATAAAGACATTCAGCGATGTTCAGTATGCGGACAACAGTTTCTTGGAATGAGAATTTTAACGGAACACATGCAAATACACGAAATAAAAGCACTGAAGTCTCTGACATGCGAGATATGTGGAAGAAGTTTCAAATGTACTCAGTATTTGAACAGGCATATCAAACGCCACGAAGAGTGTAAGACTAAGCCGTACGAGTGTGACTACTGTGGGAAGACGTTTGGTGGAAATTACGAACTAAAACGCCATGTTGCCAGCCACACAGGCAGTAAGACACACGCGTGCAACATATGCGGGAAAAGTTTTATACAAAAAACCTCGCTAGAGCGACATTTGATCGGACATTCTGATGAAAAAATGTGTGCATGTGTAGTATGTAGTCGTCGGTTTAAGACCGCAAATGATCTATCACTACATATTAGGGATTGCCCGATCCCGATGGAAGTATCGTCTCCGACACAGCCCATCAGTGAATCTCCTGTTCCCGTAGCATTGTTCAAAGCTCGCTCGGAAAAGCCGTCATCGAATACACCCAATCATCGATTGGGCGGTGGTCTGTCGGTGTGTTCTGGTGACGGTGGCGAGATAAAACAGACTACAAATGTCAGAAACACACCAATACCAGACAGGAAAGGCGCATTCTCTTCACTTTTAAGAACCGAAAGTACGGAGAACAATGATGGAGATGATTCTTCAACCATGCATACTAGTAAAGCCACTCGAGTTAAATCGGAAACCGAAAATACAAAGGGAACACTTCACCTGTGTGTAGCGTGTGGAAATCACTTGGACACGGACTCTGATTTGCGAGAACATATAAGAGGACATACATGGGACAACCCTTTTGTATGTGGCCATTGTGGACTAACTTTATCCACCAGTGCATCACTGAGGCGCCATGTTAGAAGGCATGCTGAATACAAACCATACGTGTGTGAAACTTGTGGAAAGGGGTTTCTAGACCAGAGTGAGTATTATAGACACGTGCGAATTCACACAGGCGAACGTTCTCACACGTGTCGCGAATGCGGGAAGACATTTGGTAAGAGATCTGTATTTGATAACCATATGAAAATCCACCGTAATGATAAACAATACTGTTGTTCGGATTGTGGGAAGACGTTTATAACTAATGCTGCCCTCAAGAGGCATTTTACCGCTCATTCAGTAGAAAGACCATATACATGTAACCGTTGTTCCAGGACGTATAAGTCAATACATAATCTGAGGGAACACCTGCGCGTACACGATGGTGCACCTGTGTTAGAAATTTGTACCTTCTGTTCCAGGACTTTTTCCCATAGGCACGATTACAACAAGCACGTGAGAACACACACAGGAGAAAGACCCTACAAGTGTTCCGTATGTCCTAAGGGTTTCAAGCAGCTCCAACATCTGAAGTATCACTCAATAACTCACAGTGGAGTCCGAGAAAAGCCTAAGTTTCCTTGTGATTTCTGCTCCCTGCATTTTGCATCCACATCTAATCTCCGGAGACATCTCAAGCGTCATCAACCTGGCGGAAAGTTATATTGTGTGAGCGAGTAGATGGAATAGCGAGGGTGTTGATGAGGCGATATCGAGGAGGTGTGGTAGCAAGAGGGCGGTGGAGTGCGATATCAAGGTTAGGGAGAACTATATCATCATCAACAGGTTCGGGAGAACTACCTCTGTATACCGTCATCAACGGAACTACATCTGTATACCGTCATCAACGGAACTACATTTGTATACCGTCATCAACAACTACATCTGTATACCGTCATCAACAGGTTAGGGGCTTACAAACACTTGTACAAGTGATCAGGAAACGAACGCTTGTACAAGTGATCAGGAAAGGAACACTTGTACAAGTGATCAGGAAAGGAACACTTGTCTGAGTGATCAGGAAACGAACACTTGTCTGAGTGATCAGGAAACGAACACTTGTCTGAGTGATCAGGAAACGAACATTTGTCTGAGTGATCAGGAAACGGACACTTGTCTGAATGATCGGGAAACGGACACTTGTCTGAGTGATCAGGAAACGAACACTTGTCTGAGTGATCAGGAAACGGACACTTTTCTGAGTGATCAGGAAACGAACACTTGTCTGAGTGATCAGGAAACGAACGGACACTTGTCTGAGTGATCAGGAAACGGACACTTGTCTGAGTGATCAGGAAACGGACACTTGTCTGAGTGATCAGGAAACGGACACTTGTCTGAGTGATCAGGAAACGAACACTTGTCTGAGTGATCAGGAAACGGACACTTGTCTGAATGATCAGGAAACGAACACTTCTCCAGTGAATTAACATTGGTTATTAGCATTCACCCTGCCAAGTGATAAACAAATCGCCCACTATTTCCCCTGACTGCTAAAAGTGAGGTAAAAAAGGTCGGTACTGCTTAAGGCCTTTGTGCTGGCATCCATTTAGACACTCAAAATATAACTAACATACAAGCTTGAGCTCCCATGTGCACAGCACTACTGAAACATATTTCAAAGAAATGCTTCGCCCATGTCAAAGAGATATAAGAAAGCAACACATTTTTATATATATTAACTAATCAAATTATTTAACATTTATAGTATAATGGCACAGATTAGGCAATTTTGAACGAATTTTGGCGCGTGCGTTAATTTGAGAGAGAAGCGACGAAAATTGCACCTCTGGTCATACAAACTGGACAACCACATGTTCATACTCAAAATTAAAATTTTTCTAATGGACTGTTTTTTCGCCCGTAATTAGCTTTTTGGTTATGTCGAGTTAATCTCACTTTTTGTTGTCCAAAGTGGAAAATATGGAAATGAAATCGTCAATGCAGTGTATAGTCTGAACAATTCTGCCCAAGGATGACAATGAATCTGATACGCCTGGCCATTTCCTTGTGAGAAAGCGTCTGTATCAGCGGCCGTGTGTATGCGGGCATTTTCATGTTCGTATTGCACAACGTTTGCTTTGCTATGGAAGAAGTGTATTGTGAGAAGGAGCTGGCACTGTTGCCCAGAGGGTTTGCAGCCTAAAGGTACTGATTGGTTTGCTGCATCTGAGACGAGGACGAAACTCAAATCAAGTCCAAAAAAACCCTTCGCCTAAATCCTAAATTTATACCGTCTTAGCTGGCAATACAATGCTCAAATTCGTCTCCATATACCCATTCTGAGACATTTTAGTGCATAATTCCGCAACCATTGCCCACACTGCGATCACCTAATACTAAGAGCATCCACCTCATAAGTGGAAGGTTCTGGGATCGTTCCCGGACCGAGTCATACCTAAGATTTTAAAAATGGAAATTGTTACTCCCTCGTTTGGTAGGGAGGTGTAGTTGGATACCCTGGAGGGTAGATAATTTTTTTAACAAGTCTAAATTGTCTATCGATTATAGGTTAGGATACCCTTTAAGTAGGCTTAGTTTCTATGTACTTTGATGTGATAACTCAAAAGATAAGCTGACTAATGAGAACATTAATTGTTGAACATTTGGAGCAGATCACTGCTGGAATCCTTATGGCAGTGAACTTTGGGTAGGCATGGTAGATAGGATCAAACACAGACTTTTAGATTACGATACGATATGATATTTTATTATGATCATATTTGCATTGTACATAGACCAAGGGGAGATTATTCCCAATATGTGGAACAATATATAGAATCAAACTGGAATAAACCTGTTTTAAACTTATCGATTACTACTAATGGCTGTAGTCAACTAGTATTTAATTACTATAATTTCTAACGTGTATTAAATATAATGTTACTTAATGTTATTATATAAGAAATAAATGGCCTGCTACTAATTTACTTAAACTTTCATGTAAAGTTAACCTTGATTTAATGACAATGACATTCAGTACAGAAAGTTATATTAAAGACATATTTGCAAATATAATACATTGGTCTGTTTATGTAAAAGACTTGCTTATAATTCAAAAAACCCAATTAAGAACAAATGACACACCCCACCACACTAACATTTTAGCGTGACGAGGTAGATGATCTATTCAAAATCAGATTTTTATAGTTATATAATTATGACGACTGGCAAGGGATCTGCAAGACAATAGTTTTGTTCTTTTATCAAACATTCTTTGTATGTACAGTGTAACCTCACTATAACGATTTTATTGGGCGACCAAATTTAAACCACCTTATAGATTTTCAACCTTATTAGAGGGATGAAATTATATGATTTTATGAATTTGGGAGACACCATAGCACCAGCCTTATATCAGGATCTGCGCTATAGAGAGGCACATTATATTGAGGCTAGACTGTATTTGGCGATGGTTGATGATGAAAGGTTCTCACAAGTTAGAAAGAATTTTTTTTTTTTTCGTGATTGTTCATGGATTGAAACTCAGGATGAATGGAGGACAGTTGTAGGGAAAACGTTTCGCGGGTTTAAAGAGACTTGATGGGCGAATACACAAAACGTGTTCCTCGTCTTCAACTACATTAAGATCACACAACTCACATAATCTATTCTATTAATGGCCCTAGAAGCTCTCTATACGACAAGACGATGTACTGTGATTTGAGAATTAATTAAACATAATGTTTTCCTGGGTGGCAAGAAAATAGGGGCAGGTGGTGGTTATGTTTAATGAGACGTGCAATGATTCTGATAAACCATCATATCATCTCTAAAACGCCCTCCGGCTTAGGGCAGCATGGTTTGTACCATGTTTGTCTGGCACAGGAGGTAGATTAAAGTATCAAACAGATTGGGCTCTCTGAGGATCCATTGTAATCAGTGTGTGTAGAGTCTAATTTTCAAAATTCGAAATTAATTTTTTTTTGTAGTTTTGGTTGGGTTTTTGTTGGGGTTAGGGTTTTGTTAGGGTATGTTTGTTTGGGTCATCGTCGCCGTGTGACCAATAAGGTTAGGTGCGACGTTAAACTTCAAACAACCAACCAATCATCTCTAAAACTGTGAACGTATTTGTCATTCATTCCCAGGTTCCAGAACTGAAGAACTAACAGGAAGCTAAAACTACGATAACAGGGTTGCTGTGGGGACGAGCAGGCTGTGGGGTCGAACCGGCAGTTAGTAAACAACACCAGGCACAAACAGGCAGTTTTTAAACAACGACACCAGGATTACTTGGGGAACGAACAGGCAGTTAGTAAACGCCGCCAGGGTAACTGCGAGGACGAACGGGCAGTTAGTAAACAAGGACACCAACGCTAGGGTTAGTGTGGGACGAACAGGCAATTAGTAAACAACGAAACTAGGGTTGCTAGGGACGAACAGGCAGTTAGTCAACGACGAGACCAGGGAGTAAATAGCGCGAAAGAGACTTAATGAGGTGTCTCCATTGCTGGATAGACTTTATAGAATTAAAAATTGCCATAAAACAGTAAGTCCATACTGAATTCAGGCAGCTAATTTTGTCCTTAACATGGCAGACAGCGAGAGTATCTCGGATTATGGAGCATTTATTAAGATGGAACTTTCTGATGGTAGTCCGCCAGACGGTCGACTATATATGGCCAAACACGAATCCAGTCTGGTCGTAGAGAATGGAGGTGGTACTAACAGATCCACCGGTGACTCTAGTGATGATGTTGTAAATTCCCGAAATGAAGTTGAAAATAAAACCGACGCAGTCCCTCTCTTCGATGATCTACGTACACATATCAAGAAAGAGCCGAGTGATGACCCCGAGTATGGTGGCTTCGGTACTAATAACTTTCATCTTGAAAGTAGGCTTACCCAAGAATCCGGAAGTAGTGAAGCAGAAGCATTGTCCTTCCTTGGCGAAAACTGGTCTGATATAATGCAGGGACACAATGAGCCAACGACCGATGAGCAACACATAGGCGATATGGCTCGTGACGATGATAAAGACATTCAGCGATGTTCAGTATGCGGACAACAGTTTCTTGAAATGAGAATTTTAACGGAACACATGCAAATACACGAAATAAAAGCACTGAAGTCTCTGACATGCGAGATATGTGGAAGAAGTTTCAAATGTACTCAATATTTGAACAGGCATATCAGACGCCACGAAGAGTGTAACACTAAGCCGTACGAGTGTGACTACTGTGGGAAGACGTTTGGCGGAAATTACGAACTAAAACGCCATGTTGCCAGCCACACAGGCAGTAAGACACACGCGTGCAACATATGCGGGAAAAGTTTTATACAAAAAACCTGGCTAGAGCGACATTTGATCGGACATTCTGATGAAAAAATGTGTGCATGTGTAGTATGTAGTGGTCGGTTTAAGACCGCAAATGACCTATCACTACATATTAGGGATTGCCCGATCCCAATGGAAGTATCGTCTCCGACACAGCCCATCAGTGAATCTCCTGTTCCCGTAGCATTGTTCAAAGCTCGCTCGGAAAAGCCGTCATCGAATACACCCAATCATCGATTGGGCGGTGGTCTGTCGGTGTGTTCTGTTGACGGTGGCGCGATAAAGCAGACTACAAATGTCAGAAACACACCAATACCAGACAGGAAAGGCGCATTCTCTTCACTTTTAAGAACCGAAAGTACGGAGAACAATGATGGAGATGATTCTTCAGCCATGCATACTAGTAAAGCCACTCGAGTTAAATCGGAAACCGAAAATACAAAGGGAACACTTCACATGTGTGTAGCGTGTGGAAATCACTTGGACACGGACTCTGATTTGCGAGAACATATAAGAGGACATACATGGGACAAACCTTTTGTATGTGGCCATTGTGGACTAACTTTATCCACCAGTGCATCACTGAGGCGCCATGTTAGAAGGCATGCTGAATACAAACCATACGTGTGTGAAACTTGTGGAAAGGGGTTTCTAGACCAGAGTCAGTATTATAGTCACGTGCGAATTCACACAGGCGAACGTCCTCACACGTGCCGCGAATGCGGGAAGACATTTGGTAAGAGATCTGTATTCGATAACCATATGAAAATCCACCGTAATGATAAACAATACTGTTGTACGGATTGTGGAAAGACGTTTATAACTAATGCTGCCCTGAAGAGGCATTTTACCGCTCATTCAGTAGAAAGACCATATAAATGCAACCGTTGTTCCAGGACGTATAAGTCAATACATAATCTGAGAGAACACCTGCGCGTACACGATGGTGCACCTGTGTTAGAAATTTGTACCTTCTGTTCCAGGACTTTTTCCCATAGGTCCGATTACAACAAGCACATGAGAACACACACAGGAGAAAGACCATACAAGTGTCCCGTATGTCCTAAGGCTTTCAAGCAGCTCCAACATCTGAAGTATCACTCAATAACTCACAGTGGAGTCCGAGAAAAGCCTAAGTTTCCTTGTGATTTCTGCTCCCTGCATTTTGCATCCACATCTAATCTCCGGAGACATCTCAAGCGTCATCAACCTGGCGGAAAATTATATTGTGTGAGCGAGTCGGTGGAATAGCGAGGGTGTTGATGAGGCGATATCGAGGAGGTGTGGTAGCAAGAGGGCGGTGGAGTGCGATATCAAGGTTAGGGAGAACTATACCATCATCAACAGGTTCGGGAGAACTACCTCTGTATACCGTCATCAACAGAACTACATCTGTATACCGTCATCAACAGAACTACATCTGTATACCGTCATCAACAGGTTAGGGGCCTACAAACACTTGTACAAGTGATCAGGAAACGAACGCTTGTACAAGTGATCAGAAAACGAACACTTGTACAAGTGATCAGGAAACGAACACTTGTCTGAGTGATCAGGAAACGAACACTTGTCTGAGTGATCAGGAAACGAACACTTGTCTGAGTGATCAGGAAACGAACACTTGTCTGAGTGATCAGGAAACGAACACTTGTCTGAGTGATCAGGAAACGGACACTTGTCTGAGTGATCAAGAAACGAACACTTGTCTGAGTGATCAGGAAACGGACACTTGTCTGAGTGATCAGGAAACGGACACTTGTCTGAGTGATCAGGAAACGGACACTTGTCTGAGTGATCAGGAAACGAACACTTGTCTGAGTGATCAGGAAACGAACACTTGTCTGAGTGATCAGGAAACGGACACTTGTCTGAGTGATCAGGAAACGAACACTTGTCTGATTGATCAGGAAACGGATAGTATCAAGCATATACTGAACTAAGAGACATCCGTCACAGTCGACCATGGACATAAGAAATAAACCGTCGTTATGATGGATGAATCAAAAGTTATTAAGCGAAACGGCCTTTTTATACGCCCGTCATATTCGACGTTTTGGGATGGCTTTGTCCGTCCGCCTGTTAACTTTACTCTGAACGAAGCACATCGAAGAGGTTTTGTTGGATTTTCCCCAAATTCGCTACACATTATCGTCACCAGGTGAAGATGTGCATGTGACCTTTTCGATCCGATCTGACGCTTTCTCCTGAGTCATGCCCCTTGATCGTCGAAAATCTTTCCCCGGCTATCTTTTCCTGTGAACGCATCTGTTCATGCATTTATTGTTGGATACTTCTGAAATTCGCCACACACTGTCATCATCCTGTGAAGACGTGCACGTGAACTTTTCGACCCGATCCAACCCGATCCATCGATAGACGAGGTCATATGTTGCATTCACGATTTCTATTTTCTTTTGTAAGCTGTGCGATATATCCAGTTCCCGATCATGAATTGGAATCAAACCTTTTCTATGGGGTAAAGAGGAACCCTATTTCATCATGAGGTCAAAAGGTCAGGGTCACTGTGGCCGAAAATCAGCTGTGATAGTGGACTAGAAGCCTATTGATTTTTACCCCTGGCCCAACTTTGGCTAAACTGTACGGTCTGCGTTGTTCGCCTATCTGACTGTCCATCTTGTTTATTAACTCAATATCTCTTCAAGGATTTTTGTCAGGCTTACCAAATTCATGTGGCATATGCAACTGGCGATGGGTCTGAAGCCTATTGAAGATGACTGACCTTGACCTATTCTATCAGTGTCGAATTAGCTGTTGAATTAGGCTCTCCTAATCCTAGATATGTCTGGATGTAGCATGGCAAAGGCACTCTAAATTCACATTATTCTGAATATGCAACATTTTATGAAGGATCATAGTTTTGGTTTCTGTAGTCAAAGATATGTGCGGACGGATCTTGAAACCAGAGTTATGCCTCTTGACCATCGAAAAGACCCATTCCTATCTGCTGCCTTATTTTGTGAAATTTACCACATATGAAGATGCCTACGTGAACTTTTCACTTTCATCTGCTCAATGCTCTTGTGAATACAACTCGTCATAGAGTTTTCGCTAGGTTCTTTCGAAATTTGCCACACATTATCATCACCAGGTGCACGTGACCTCTCGACCTTAACCGAAATTTCTTTACTGTATAGTGTGGAAAAACACTAACATCTAGTATTATTTTTCGTGAACGCAACTAATCGGGTTGTTTTTGATGTTGAAACACCATAAACTGGTGTATGATGTGCTGAAAACATCACCATAAGGATACAGCCGCTGCCTGATGTCCTAAAAACATTTATCACAATAATATATCGTGTGGTATATTTGATGATCACATAACTCTCACAAAATTGATCTGATCTACCGAGTGTCTCCTCAGCTTCCCGTTACTGCGCATAACCATATTTATCTCCAGGCTTTAGCCATGTTGCGTTCTATCTACTGTGTATGTTCACGGGCGTACCTTGAGTTCAATTGAACTCCTGTTACCTCCATTTTCGACAGGGATTTCTTCCAAACCTGATTAAGGCACGGGCGGGAGAGGGTGGAAGATGTGAAGGAATTAAGGGAGAGTTGAGTGTGATAGCAAAGCATGGTCATTCTTGAGTGTCAAAGAGGTGGTCACGTGCGATATCAATGTGCGCTTGGTGTCCTATCAAGGAGATGGAATGGTTTGAGTTCAATGGGGCGGGAAACCAACGGATGACCGTGTCTGATATCCAGAGAAAGCTGCTTGCGATATGCATGTGATGTGATATCAAGAACATTTCCCGATTATTCTTATATGATTATGCTGATATCGCATTGCGGGTGATACTTTGCAGTGTGGCAGTTGTGATGCAATAAGTGTTCTATGAGCTACTTTAATCATTCACATGTATCATTTGGACCGAATAAAATATGAAAAAGTTTATTCTCGTAGTACACTTCAGTAACAGCTGTGTACATGCACTCGATGTTCAAATACGCCAGTGTCTTTCAACTATGCACAGAAGCGATGTTCAATGCAACTGAACTTCAACCGTTCAAGTAACATGAATGTGGAATTTTGGGTGATTCAAAACAAACCTGTCCGTTCGCGTAGATTTAAACGTCACAGTTTTGAATTCGAAAATTGACACAGTGAAGGTGGCATTGGGGACATATTATTTCGATGCCGTCGTGATAAGGTCATGGTAAGAATAGACCTCAGCTCGTGGGGTTCTGGGGTGTGAAAAGGAATAGGACCCTACCCGTGGGGTTCCGGGGTGTGAAAAGGAATAGGACCCTACCCGTGGGGTTACCAGGTGAGAAGGAATAGGACCCAACGTCGTAATATGACTGAAATAGTGTTGAAAGCGACGTTAAATCATCATTCACTCACTAACCTATATTCATTCGATCACGGTGGCTCCTTTCTCTCTCTCTCTCTCTCTCTCTCTGTCTCTCTCTCTCTCTCTGATGTCTTGGGTTGTTTGGACTGGTGCAGATACAGCTGAGCGCTATTGTTCAGTCCGTCTGTATTCCCGTTTGGTTACCCCACACGTGTGTTTTGTATGGTAGTTGTATCGATATTGTCTGGTTGGAAATTAATAAGACATCTGATTATCTGTGCCCCAGTAGTTTTTGGCTCATCTGGGCCAAAATCCAATATGGTCACCAGGCGGCCATCTTGGATTTCCCCATGAAACATTGTTATCGTGATTTCTCAGGAACTACTGCATGGATCTTTCTCAAATTTGGTACACAGGTTCCCATTGGGGTTTAGTTGTACAATATACATTTTCGGTTCGATTCGAAAATCCAATATGGCCACCAGGCGGTCATCTTGGATTTCCGCATGAAACATTGTTATCACGATTTCTCAGGAACTACTGCATGGATCTTTCTCAAATTTGGTACACAGGTTCCCATTGGGGTTTAGTTGTACAATATACTTTGTTATCGGGATTTCTCAGGAAGTACAGCATGAATCTTTCTCAAATATGGTACACAGGTTTCCCTTGGGGTCTAGTTGTGCAAGATACCTTTTGTGATTTGATTCGAAAATTCAATATGACCACCAGGCGGCCATCTTGGATTTCCCCTTGAAACTTTGTTATCGCGATTTCCTAGGAAATACCGCATTGATTTTTCTCAAATTTGATACACAGATTCCCCTTGAGTCTAGTTGTGCATGATACGTTTTCTGGTCCGATACGAAAATCCAATATGGCCACCAGGCGGCCATATTGAATTTCCTCATGAAATTTTGTTATCGTGAATTCTCAGAAAATTACTGCATGGATCTTTGTCAAATTGGGTACACAGGTTCCCCGTGTGGTCAAGGTGTGCAAGATAACTTTTTTTGGTCCATTTCGAAAATCTTGAATTTCCCATGAAACTTTATCATAAAATCTCAGGAAATTACTGCACGGATCATTTAGTGTTCAGGGGGGACAACACAAGTTAGAAACTCATCTATTGCAGTTCTTTAGTAATAATTTCTTACAGCTACTTTCTCCAGTTACAGCCAGATGAGCTACAGTGCCGTGGCACTATCTTTTTTTCGAGTTTTTGTTGTTTTTTCGAGGTTCTTTTTTTTTAGCTTTTTCAAACAATTTGAAATGAAAAAGTATGATAAATTCTTTGAATTCCGTTTTATTAGGAACTAGACCCATGGGGTTATACAGGGATCTATTATTCTGGGTATTTTATTCAAATACATCAACCTACTGACTTGGCTATATTGCACTGGCGTATACACGCCGATCTTGAATCTTGGAGGTGGCCCAATTTCAGCCAAGACTCTGGTTGAACGGCGCTGCAATATGATATTTTTTCATAAATGTAAGGGTCCACTGCATGCATTACAACGTTGTTGTTGTAGACACGGGTTGGCATCATGCTAAAAAAGACTCCGTATCTCGGAAATGAATCACAGGAACGTCAAACTTAACACTTAATTTGGGTTGCACTGGTGCAATTAACCGGTCAATATTTAAATAATACACACAGGAAATAAGCAATCAGCAATTGCTGAATTGTATGCCCCCTATTTCGCTTTAGTCCAGTCAGTCAGGTTTCAGGAACAAAGGGCCATAGCTCTTGAAAATATAACCGAAATGCAGATAACTTCACGCTGCACAACTATTGGGTAGTGAGTAGTATAGTCTACGGATTTAAAATCTGGCGTAGAGGTCAAATGCATTATAGTCCATGCAAAGGTGTGCGCCGTGTAAAAAAAAAAAACGCCGTCTCAAAGAATTAGTGCATCTTGTAGTATGACGTCACATGGTGGGCAAGGGCATGTATTCTTCCGCGGTGATGCGGTCTGGTGGTGATGCGGTCGCGGGAAAAAGCTTCCGCGGAGAAAAAGTAGACTTCAAATACGCTGAATGGTCCGATTGGGTCGTATGAGGTATCAATGTGAAGCATTCATGAAGGCGCATCTGATGGGCTGGGTGTGGGGTTGAAATATCGTCATTCTGCGCATGCGCGGTAGACAAAGGATATGGAAATAGACGTTTTGGGATCTAGGGGAGCCCTTAATGGGTCGATGGAGTCGTATGTGAGGGGGAATCCGCTTGTACTAGTGCCTCAGCCGTTATCAACATCCTGCGCATGCGCAGACAGGGAATTGTGGGAAAAGGGTATGGAAATAGACGTTTTGTGGTCGAGATGGGCCACTAGTGGTCCGATTGGGTCGAGTGAGGCATCAATGTGAAACATATGTGAGGGGGCATCCGATGAGCTGGGTTTGGGGTTGAAATATCGGCATTCTGCGCATGTGCAGTAGACAAAGGGTATGGAAATAAACGTTTTGGGATCTAGGTGAGCCCCTAATGGGCCGATGGAATCGTATGAGGTATCAATGTGAAGCATATGTGAGGGGCATCCGCCTGGACTAGTTTCTCGGCCGTTGTCAACATTCCTCGCATGCGCAGACAGAGAATTGAGGGAAAAGAGTATGGAGATAGACGTTTTGGGGTTTAGGTGGGCCGCTATTGGCCCGATGGAGTCAAGTGAGGTATCAATGTGAAGCACACGTGAGGGATCATCCGACTGGGTGGATGTGGGGTAGGAATATCGTCATTCTGCGCATGGGCAGGCAGGCCGTAGTATGGAAATAGACATTTTGGGTCCGATATGGCCCACTAGTGGTTCAAATGGATTGTGGGAGGTGTCAAAGTGAAGCTTTTGTGGGGTAGAGTCAGAATGACGTGTTTTTGTATTGCAAGACGCGTCAATCTGCGCATGCGCAGTTGGGTGTAGTAAGTAAAGTGGCCATTTTGGGGAAGTGAAGGAAGGTATTTGCTGTAGAGATGGACCACTATTGCTCCGAAGGCGTCGTGTGGGCTGTCATTTTGTAGCTCTCGGGGTGTAAACCCCGATTTGAACGATGCCCACTTCATCGGTGAAGTCATCGGTGACGTCATCAGTACGAGTAGTAGCCAAAGTGGGCATTTTGGGGAAGTGCAGGAAAGTATTTGGTGTAGAGATGGACCACTACTCGTCCGAATGTGTCGTGGGAGGTGTTATTTTGTAGCTCTCGGAGTGTAGACCCCGATTTGAAGGATGTTCACGTCATCTGTGACGTCATCAGTACGAGTAGTAGCGAAAGTGGTCATTTTGGGGGTGTGAAGGAAGGTGTTTTGGGGTCGAAATGGACCACCCTTGGTCCGACTGCGTCGTGTGAATTGGCATCTTGTAGCAACGCCCGCCAACGCCAAGCTCAATGCTTCAACGCCCTGGTGAATTAGCCCAAAAGCGGTCATTTTCCTAGACACTAATTCATTGGAAATGCAGTGACGCCCGTCAACGTCCGCCTTAACGCCCTAGCACAACGCCTTGACGCCATGATATACAAAGATGAGAGAAAAACAACAACAACAACAAGGACGACAGATGAGAGAACAACAACAAGTTTTCATATAGTTTATTCTCCCCAATGTTACATCATACCCACGCTGGGGGAGCCGCGTTGGGTATGTTTACACTTCGAGAAGACTCTTGTCCGCTCTGTATCTGTCATATTCGTTCTTGCCCGTTAGATGTATTCTCGGCTGCACTTGTTCAATCAGAAGCCGTCCTTTAGAAGTCTCATCTTCGGCCATGTTCGCTCTCATCCGTTTGTTCTAATCGTCGTCGGGCAGGCCTGAATATTGTGCGGGCAACATGTCCAGAAACAGTTGTTTGCGCATTCTGATCGCACTTTCCAGGGTCTCGGTGGGTGGTAGCCCCATATTCTCTTCCAAGTGACGCTTGGTCTTCATGATGGACCTGTGCGTGGGGTCGCCTTTCATTTCAAGCGGTAGTAAGGTATGCTGTTCATAGATCGCCATGGCAGTTTTCCTGATGCAGGGGAGCATTTGCGTGTACGCCTGTTGTAAGTTATCCTGTCTCGCGTCCTCGATCGCTGCAGCGTGAGTATTGATAGCTGCTGTCACAATACGATCCCAAAAGGTAGGTTCTGCCTCACTTTCCTGAGATGTAGGCTGACTATCTGAGGTCAAGCTCTCCGTATCAGTAGACAGACTGTCAGCAATCTCTGTTTCGGTATCAGTCGATACACGCTCGGCAGCCTCTGTATCAGCATCCACCTCAACGGACTTCTCCGAGTCTTCAATCCCATATATATTTTTCTGGTGTCGCATCATATCGTAATGTCTGGTGAACGTGCGGTCACACTCAGAACAAGTATAAGCCATGTTGACGGTTGAACGTCGAATGTGCGTGTTTTGGGAATGCACTTGCTTCCATAGACAGTAACGCCCGCCAACGCCCACTGTTACGCCTTAACGCCCTATCTGTACGCCTAAACGCTCGTCTCAACGCTTTAAAACACACTTTCTTAACGCTTTAACGTCATTTAACGATGCGTTCGAACAAAAGTTGCTTGACGTACGCCGTTTTCCAGTTCATGCCCGAGGTTTCCAACATCGACGCTGTTTTTTCGATTTCCATATGAACCGCATCCTTATCCAACAATTTCACATGTGTCACGAGGTTGGCATACTGCTGACGTAAAGCCCGTCGTAGTCTGGGTGCCAATCTGTTATGGGCTAAAATTGCAGCTTCTTTTTTCGAATATCCTTTGTGTTGAAACTTGTTTTCTGTGGCCCTCAACGTCTCGCCCTTCTCGGCGTCCATACTTTCTTTGGACAAATCCTTCCATAGCCTCGAGTTCACATTATGTTCATTCTTCTGTACGGGTTCGGGTTGATCCTTCACGGTTGAGTGATATTCCGCGACTGATGGTATGAAGCGGACCCCCTGTATGGGGGGTGGGTTGCTGCTGCTGCTCTGCCAGGAGTGGACTTGGCGGATGGTGTAGGGGTATATGACGTTGCGGTGATCCCTCGCCGGGTAACAGGTGGGTCGTCAGCCGACGATCTTCGGGGGTATGGTCTTTTAAATCTACGAACAGGTACCCGTACGGACGACTTGTCGCCCCTTGAAACGCCTGCATGAAATGGTCGATGTTCTGAGGATAAATTCGACTACCAAACACACGGATTTGTGCTCTGTCAATGGGACTGGAGAACAACACAAAGTACTGGCAGTTCAAGGCAATATCTCTGGACGCCTTCCCTTGAGGAAAGAGATTCTGGGTCAAATAGATGACGGACAGATTCCGATGATGGGATCCTTTAGTAAACAAGTCAGCGACGTGTGAATTGTCCTTGGTCGCACTCATCAGATCCTCTAGCACTACCACGTTGGCCTGCTCGGGGTCAAAGTAATACGGTTCGTTTATGTCGCGGGGAATCCCTGGGACGAAGCTCACATTCTGTAAACTTGTAGTTTCGTAGGCGGGCTGTTTCGGTACGTAGGTGGTGGTACGTAGGTGGTGGTGTCTGTTAATATAGGAATGAACATGTGTCCCTCATCAGTTCATATGTATTGGTCGACTGATGAACATGTCTGGTACGTGTACGTTCTGTCAGAGAACCTTCTCTCTTCGCGATGGTATGCTCAGGCACATTCAACGCAAACATAACCAAGAGACACAAGCGAGTCCTGCTATAGGTCCAACAATAGCAGTAGAGCATCCCTATACGATGAGGGTGAGCGGCCCTACGGCATGTGGAAAGACGGTTTGGGTGATGAAGTTCTTAGAGGAAGGTGTGGCAAGCCCAGTTTCGACACGTGTTGTTTGGTGTTATAGCCAATGGCAGCCCGCCTACGAAACTACAAGGTTACAGAATGTAAGCTTCGTCCCAGGGATTCCCCGCGACATAAACGAACCGTATTACTTTGACCCCGAGCAGACCAACGTGGTAGTGCTAGAGGATCTGATGAGTGCGGCCAAGGACAATTCACACGTCGTTGACTTGTTTACTAAAGGATCCCATCATCGGAATCTGTCCGTCATCTATTTGACCCAGAATCTCTTTCCTCAAAGGAAGGCGTCCAGAGATATTGCCTTGAACTGCCAATACTTTGTGTTGTTCTCCAATCCCATTGACAGAGCACAAATACGTGTGTTTGGTAGTTGAATTTATCCTCAGAACATCGACCATTTCATGCATGCGATTCAAGGGGCGACAAGTCGTCCGTACGGCTACCTGTTTGTAGATTTAAAAGCCCATACTCCCGAAGATCGTCGGCTGACGACCCACCTGTTACCCCGCGAGGGATCACCGCAACGTCATATACCCCTACACCAGCCGCCGAGTCCACTCCTGGCAGAGCAGCAGCAGCAACCCACCCCCATACAGCGAGTCCGCTTCATACCATCAGTCCCGGAATATCACCCAACCGTGAAGGACCAACCCTAACCCGTACAAGGGAATGAACATAATGTGAACTCGAGGCTATGGAAGGATTTGTTCAAAGAAAGTATGGACGCCGAGATGGGCGAGACGTTGAGGGCCACAGAAAACAAGTTGCAACACAAAGGATATTCGAAAAAAGAAGCCGCAATTTTAGCCCATAGCAGATTGGTACCCAGATTACGATGGGATTTACGTCAGCAGTATGTCGATCTCGTGACACATGTGAAATTGTTGGATAAGGATGCGGTTCATATGGAAATCGAAAAAACAGCGTCGATGTTGAAAACCTCGGGCATGAAATGGAAAGCGGCGTATGTCAGAGCAATAGCACAAAAGCAACATTTGTTCAAACGTATCGTTAAACGACGTTGAAGCGTTTAGAAAGTGTGTTAAAGCGTTGAGACGAGCGTTAAGGCGTACAGATAGGGCGTTAAGGCGTAACAGTGGGCGTTGGCGCGTGTTACTATGAAAGCGTATTCCCAAAACACGCACAGCCGATGTTCAACCGTCAACATGGCTTATACTTGTTCTGAGTGTGAACGCACATTCACCAGACATTACGATATGATGTGACACCAAAAAAATATACATGGGATTGAAGACTCCGAGAAGTCCGTTGAGGCTGATACAGAGACTGCTGAGAGTGTATCGGCTGGTACCGAAACAGAGATTGCTGACAGTCTGTCTACTGATACGGAGAGCTTGACCTCAGATAGTCAGCCTACATCTCAGGAAAGTGAGGCAGAACCTACCTTTTGGGATCGTATTGTGACAGCAGCTATCAATACTCACGCTGCAGCGATCGAGGACGCGGGACAGGATATCTCTTCACCAAATACCTTCCTTCACTTCCCCAAAATGCCCACTTTGGCTACTACTCGAACTGATGACGTCACCGATGGAATGGACATCCTTCAAATCGGGGTCTACACCCCGAGAGCTACAAAATGACACCGCACAAGACGCATTCGGAGCAATAGTGGTCCATCTCTACACCAAATACCTTCCTTCACTTCCCCAAAATGGCCACTTTACTTACTACACCCAACTGCGCATGCGCAGATTGACGCCATTCTGACTCGACCCCATAAAAGCTTCACTTTGACACCTCCCACATCTCAGGAAAGTGAGACAGAACCTACCTTTTGGGATCGTATTGTGACAGCAGCTATCAATAATCACGCTGCAGAGATCGAGAACGCGGAACAGGATAGATTACAACAGGCGTACACCCAAATGCGACCCTGCATCAGGAAAACAGCCATGGCGATTTATGAACAGTATACCTTACTACCACTTGAAATGAAAGGCGACCCCACGCACAGGTCCATCATGAAGATCAAGCGTCACTTGGAAGAGAATATGGGGCTACCACCCACCGATGCCCTGGAAAATGCGATCAGAATGCGCAAACAACTGTTTCAGGACATGCTGCCCGAACAATATCCAGGCCTGCACGACGACGATTAGAAAAACGGATGAGAGCGAACATGGCCGAAATTGGGACTTTCTTAAGGACGGCTTCTGATTGGACAAGAGCAGTCGAGAATACATCTAACGGGCAAGAACGAATATGACAGATACAGCGCCAAATGGCGGTCTCTGATCGGACAAGTCTTCTCGAATTGTAAACATACCCAACGCAGCTCCCCCAGCGTGGGTATGATGTAACAATGGGGAGAATAAACTATATGAAAACTTGTTGTTGCTGTTCTCTCATCTGTCATCCTTGTTGTTGTTGTTGTTTTTCTCTCATCTGTCTATATCATGACGTCAAGGCGTTATGCTAGGGCGTTAAGGCGGACGTTGATGGGCGTCACTGCATTTCCAATGGATTAGTGTCCAGTAAAATGACAGCTTTTGGGCTAATTCACCAGGGCGTTGAAGCGCTGAGCTTGGCGTTGCTACAAGATGCCACTTCACACGACCCATTCGGACCAAGGGTGGTCCATTTCTACCCCAATACACCTTCCTTCACACCCCCAAAATGACCACTTTCTCTACTACTCGTACTGCTGACGCCACCGATGACATCACAGATGACGTGAACATCCTTCAAATTGGGGTCTATACCCCCGAGAGCTACAAAATAACACCTCCCACGACACATTCGGACCAATATTGCTCCATCTCTACACCAAATACCTTCCTTCACTTCCCCAAAATGCCCTCACCGATGGAGTGGACATCCTTCAAATCGGGGTCTACACCCCGAGAGCTACAAAATGACACCCCACACGACGCATTCGGAGCAATAGTTGTCCATCTCTACACCAAATACCTTCCTTCACTTCCCCAAAATGGCCATTTTACTTACTACACCCAACTGCGCATGCGCAGATTGACGCGACTTGCAATAAAAAAACACGCCATTCTGAATCTACCCCACAAAAGCTTCACTTTGACACCTCCCACAACCCATTTGGACCTCTAGTGGGCCATATCGGCCCCAAAATGTCTATTTCCATACTACTGCCTGCCTGCGCATGCGCAGAATGACGATATTCGTACCCCACATCCAGCCAGTCGGATGCTCCCCCACGTGTGCTTCACATTGATACCTCACTTGACTCCATCGGACCAATAGTGGCCCACCTAAATCTCAAAACGTCTATTTCCATTCCCTTTTTCCAAAATTCCCTGTCTGCGCATGCGCAGAATGTTGACAACAGCCGAGACACTAGTCCAGGCGGATGCCCCCTCACATATGCTTCACATTGATACCTCATACGACTCCATCGATCCATTAGGGGCTCCCCTAGATCCCAAAATGTCTATTTCCATACACTTTGTCTACTGCGCATGCGCAGAATGGCGATATTCCAACCCCACCCCAACCCCGTCGGATGCCCCCTCACATATGCTTTACATTGATACCTCATACGACTCAATAGGACCACTAGTGGCCCACCTAGACCCCAAAACGTCCATTTCCATACACTTTGTCTACCGCGCATGCGCAGAATGACGATATTTCAACCCCACACCCAGCCCATCAGATGCGCCTTCACGAATGCTTCACATTGATACCTCATACGACCCAATCGGACCATGCAGCGTATTTGAAGTCTGGGGACTACTTTTTCATACTTGCCCATACAATATTAACCGAGATCCAGCCCGAACAAGTCCCAATTAGCAAAGATTTCAAGAACAAAAGGGCCTTAACTCTTGAAAATATACGCGAAACACGGAGAAACTTCATGCTGCACAACTACAAAGAACTGACCACATATCATGCAAACTTCATAATTGTCCATACAATATTAACCAAGATCCAGCTCGGACAAGTCCCAATTCACGGAGATTTCAGGAACAAGGGGCCATAGCTCTTGAAAATATAAGCCAAACGCGGAGGAACTGTACGCTGCACAACTATGGGGCACTGACCACATATCATACAAATTTCATACTTGTCCATAAAATATTAAACAAGATCCAGCCCGGACAAGTTCCATTCATGGAGATTTCAGGATCGAAGGGCCATAACCCTTGAAAATATAACCGAAACTCGGAAAAACTTTACGCTGCACAACTACGGGGCACTGGCCACATTTCATGCAAGTTTCAATCCTGTCGATCAAACATTAACCGAGATATTGCGCGGAAGAGAAATTCGTCCGGATACACAGATGGACAGACGCACGGACAGAAGGACAAAGCGATCGCTATATGCTCCCCTCTAATTAGAGGGGGGGGGGCATAAAATGTTAAACATTTGTGAACTGCTTTTTTCTCTGATTTCAAAATCTTTGAAAAAATTTCAAACAGACTGAAATTGACAAAGTTCACACCTAGTTTGTGAAGTTTGAGCTTGATGTGATTTGCTATTTTCAAATTATTCAAACTTTTGAAAAGTGATACAATTTCTTACAAAAACAACAATGTCACACTACAATTCTAACCGACCTTTAAGGGTGTAGATCACGATCATTTCTACACTATCACATTCAGTGATAACTTCTCAGGCTATGACAAGCTGGCAATGGACAAGGACCTTTTTGGTCGAATTTATTAGGAATATGATTTTGAAAATGGCGATCTCTCTGATGAGCCATGCATCCCACAGTGGCCATGATGCTTTTGTGTAAAGTTCATTTACATATTTTTAAGGTGTTGACAGTGAAGTCGGTGAGACGAAATAAGTTGAGAACAAGAATGAATGGATTGAAAATAATTTTTAAACGGAAACTGGATAAGGTCTTTTTGGCCTGATGTCGAATGGGGGAGGGGGGATTGGGGGTGGAGATGGGAAATATCCCTGGAGGTTCATATCTACCGTAAGGCATTTATAAGGTAGCCTTTTGTTGGAAGTGAATACGGATTTATTCATGAGAATACCCCCCGTATGCATAATCCCCTGTCCATGGAGACCACTTTGATATCCACAGTAGTATGTAAAGAGTCAATTCAGGTCCCAGCCCCTCACTGCGCATGCGCGAGAACCTGTTTTTACGTCACAGCGACCCGTTTTGGGGGGTATTGGGGGTGCGCATGCGTGAGTGATGTGTGGTGGAGGTGGGTTCAAAATGGCGGATACTTACCTCCACTCCACCACGACACAGTCCGCCATTTTACCCACCTCCACACACCAGTGCACTGACTGACACCGGTGGTGGAGGTGGGTTCAAAATGGCGGCCTGTATGACAAAAAAAAAAAGTTCCGGCAAAAAAAAAAAAAAAAAAAAAAAATGTATTCATGCGCGGTGATGCGGTTTCTACGGGTTTTGGTGGTGATTCGGTCTCGGGAAAGCTCGCGGAGAAAAAGTAGTCCCAGATAAAATGGTCCGATTGGGTCGAGTGAGGTATCAAAGTGAAGCTTATGTGAAGGGGCATCTAATGGGCTGGGTGTGGGGGTTGAACTATCGGCCTTCTGCGCATGCGCGGTGGCCGAAGGGTATGAAAATAGCCGTGTTGGAGCTAGGGAAGCCCCTAAGGGTCCGATGGGGTCGAGTGAGGTATCAAAGTGAAGCTTATGTGAAGGGGCATCTAATGGGCTGGGTGTGGGGTTGAACTATCGGCATTCTGCGCATGTGCGGTGGCCGAAGGGTATGGAAATAGACGTTTTGGAGCTAGGGGAGCCCCTAATGGACCAATGGGGTCGAGGGAGGTATCGATGTGAAGCATTCGTGAAGGGGCATCTGATGGGCTGGGTGTGGGGTTGAACTATCGGCATTCTGCGCATGCGCGGTGGCCCAAGGGTATGGAAATAGACGTTTTGGAGCTAGGGGAGTCCCTAATGGATCAATTGGGTCGAGTAAGGACGATGGAAGCATTCAGAAGGGAAATCTGATGGGCTGGGTGTGGGGTTGAACTATCGCATTCACGCAAGCGGTGGCCCAAGGGTATGGAAATAGACGTTTTGGAGCTAGGGAGTCCCTAATGGACCAATGGGCCGAGTAAGGTATCAAAGTGAAGCATTCGTGAAGGGGCATCTGATGGACTGGGTGTGGGGTTGAAATATCGGCATTCTGGCGTGCATGCGCGGTGGCTGAAGCGGGTATGAAAATAGCCTTTTGGAGCTAGGGTTTCTAGTGGACCGATGGGTCGAGGAGGTATCAAAGTGAAGCATTCATGAAGGGGCATCTGATGGACTGGCGTGGGGTTGAATATCGGCATCTGCGCATGCGCGGCCCAAGGGTATGAAAATAGACGTTGGCATCTAGGGAGCCCTAATGGTCGAATGGGGTCGAGTGAGGTATCACCGAAGCCTAGGTGAAGGGGTATTTGATGGTTATGGCTGCATGTCAAATTTTTCCTGAAAAAAAAAATACGGAACACGGACTTTATCGAAAAACCTGGGAAAATGCCTATATGGGGTATGAGGGGTATATAGGTCGCCGGGCTTAACGGGGCTTGTCTATCAACAGAGTTATCTTCCCCTAGTTCCAGGGTGGTGTATGTAAAAATTTTCCTGAAAAAATACGGAATACGGACTTTATCCTAAATTACGGGAAAATGCCTATGTGGGGTATGGGAGGTATAGGACCATCCTGGGAAACGTACTTCTATACATTTGCGGTAGGGTTGTGAGGTCTCGTTTTACTCGTCTCGTCATTTAGAACATGATAGGAAGTGTCCCCGTGCGAATCGGTGAAACTTTTGAAAAAAGTCACCGAACCCCATATAGTCCCATACTGAGGGTATAGGATCAATGTTTGTCCCCCTGGGAAACGTACTTCTATGCATTTGCGGTAGGCTGTGGGGTCTCGTTTTACTCGTCTCGTCATTTAGAACATGATAGGAAGTGTCCCCGTGCGAATCGGTGAAATTCTTGAAAAAGTACGATATAGCCTCATATAGTCCCATACTGAGGTGGTAGATCAATGTTTGTCCCCTGGGAAACGTACTCTATACATTTGCGGTAGGGTTGTGGGGCCCTGTTTTACCTGTCTCGTCATTTAGAACATGATAGGAAGTGTCCTCGTGCGAATCGGTGAAATTTTTGAAAAAGTCACCGAGCCCCATATAGACCCATACTGGGGTATAGGTTCACTGCTTATCCTACTGGGAAACCCACTTCTATACATTTGCGGTAGGGTTGTGGGGTCTCTGTTTTACTCTGTCTCGTCATTTAGAACACGATAGGAAGTGTTGCGGAGCAACTGCAAATTTTTGAAAAAGTCACCGAGGCTCAGAGCTCCATAGGCCCATACTGCATGGCTATGGGTGTATAGGCCCATACGGGGTGGACATGTTGGAGTCTAGGTGAGTCACTAATGGTCCAATGGGGTCGAGTGAGGTCTTATTTTGAAGCTCCCGTGGAGGAGCACTTGACTACACTAATGGTTCGTCCGTGTTCAATAGTCTGCGCATGCGCAGTCTGGCCGTAGTATAGAAAAACAGGCATTTTGGGTGCTATGTAGGGGTGTGTTTGGGTTAGAGATGAGCTAATCACGGTTCGAATGGGTCGTGTGAGGTGTCAAAGTGAAGCTTGTGTGGGGTAGAGTCAGAATGGTGTGTTTTTGAATGCATGTCGCGCTAATCTGCGCATGCGCAGTTGGTTGTAGTAAGTAAAGTGGCCATTTTGGGGCAGCGAAGGAAGTTATTTGGGGTCGAGATGGGCTAATCACGGTTCGAATGCGTCCTGAAAGGTGTCATCTTGTAGTTCTCGGGGTGTACACTCCGATTTAAGGGATGTTCGCGTCATCTGTGACGTCATCGGTGACGTCATCGGTACGAGTAGTAGCGAAAGCGGCCATTTTCGGGCAGTATATGAAGGTATTTGGGGTCGAGATGGGCTATTCACGGTTCGAATGCGTCCTGGAAGGTGTCATCTTGTAGTTCTCGGGGT